>LPNX011120116.1:154166-184208 GCA_001517045.1 Pseudotsuga menziesii | reverse complement strand
TATGTTATATTTATGTATTTGTTGTTGTTATTATTTAGGTATGTAACAATGTCAAAAACAAATGAACTTGAATTGGTTTTAAAAGGTTGTTTTCCTTCTTGGTCATAATTTCTTTCACAAAATATTTTGTTCAACATTTAGATTTCTTTTGGTTGCAATATATTCATATATGTTCGGGATAAATGTTTATTTTGTCAATTTAGAAATGTCATAAGCTTTTGAAACCTATGTTGATATTTTGTGCACAAGGTCATTATGTATGCCATATTTTTCAAAAAGGATAGAACTATTTTCTTCTGTGTTTCCTGTTGTGGATTCAAACGTTGCTTGAAGTTATGTTTCTATTGTGTCATTTGCAATGTCAATTTCCCCCCACTTTATTGTTTCTTTAGCCATGAATATATTCAACAAGAGCTACTTTATGTTTGTGTTTTTAAAACGCATTTGTCCATGCTTTTCGAGGATGTTGATCTTTTGTGCACAAGGTCATTGTGTATATCATATTTTTGAAAAGGGATAGAACTATTTTATTTTGTGTTTCTTGTTGTGGATTTAGACATAACTTGAAGTTGTGTTTCTATTGTGTCATTTTCAATGTCAATATCCCCCCACTTTAGGCACGAATCTTTCTTCAATAAGAGCTATTTTTTGTTTGTGTTTTTCAAACGCATTTGTCCATGTTTGTCGAGGATGTTTCAAGAAAGTGGCAAGGTTTTTGTGAGGTACAAAGAGAAGTAGCTTTTCTCTAGTAGAGTTTTCATGATATTTTTCTTTACTGTAACAAATATATCTAATGATACATGGTCTATTTCTCTTAATTGTTTTTCCTTGTATAAAGAAATAGGAAGATGTGTAGTCAGCTATACAAATATTTTCAAGTTGATGTGGGCGTTCAATGTATCCGTCAATTATTGATGGGGAGATAATGTCTTCAAAATAATCAAGCTCTTTTTCTAAAATGGATGGTTTCTTTAAAACAATTGTGCTTTTATCGCCTATTGCAGTGTTGATGAAAATTGTTCTTCTAGAAGCCGAGTGACTGAGCAACAAAAGAACAAAAGAAATAATCGTATCTTTGCTCAGCCCCCAAGTAGTCTTCTATCCTCCTGCCATGGATTTGATATTGCTTGGTGTGCAAGTAAAATGAGATTTGATTTTGCTTGTCATACATTTATTAGTCCATGCCCACAAGTATACAAGTGGTCGACCCTAGACTTGTATACAAGTGTTGACCCCTCAAAACATTAGTTTTTTTTTCACATAGTTTTGGAGTGTTGTAAGGATTAGGAGTACATATAGCTCTATATACTATCCACGATAAGTTGATTTGACAGTAAATAAATGCAATATGTGAACTTTGAACTTGTGTCCTTTCTATGGAAAGACACTTGGGTGTTGGTACACAAATTTGAGTGTAAATTCAAACCTTATCTATGGTTTGTAGAACAATTAATCCAACTCACAATTTTCCCTTTAGAGTCTTCTTTTGGTTTATGCCCCATCAGGAGGCTTTTCCGCTCCATTCTTATATTTTTGTTCATTTTTCTTAGTTTAATGGGGAATGCTTAAAGTTTCTCAGTGTTGTCTAAATTTCACTAATTGTAACATACCCATATAACCTGTAAAAATGGATATATAAAAAACAAATTCAAATATAATTTATTTCACATGGATTTTGGTTATAACCTTCATAAACATTCATCCTTAAGCTTAAGAAAAATAAACCACATTAATTTTTGCAAGGAAGTTTAGCCTTCCGCAATTAGATCCACTTCTGCAACCAGAAAGGTCGTTTTCCGCACTGAAACTGATCTTTCTGACTTTCTCCATCCGCATTTTGCCTTTCCATCTTCCGCTGCGGACTGCGGAAATCAAAAACTTAACATGCGATGGAGCCATTTATCCACGTTTATTCCTTCCGCATCCCGCCTTTCCTCCTTCCGCTGTGGACTACGGGAATCAGAAACTTAACAGGCGATGGAAGCATTTATCCACATTTATGCCTTCCACATTCCACTGCAGAAATGGGAAACTTAACATGCGACGGGAGAATTTATCCACATTTTTGTCATCCACATTCCGTCGTCCATTGCAGACTACGGAAATCATAAACTTAACATGCGACGGAAGCATTTATCCACACTCCTCCCTTTCGCATTCTGCCTTTTCGACTTCTGCTACAGAACTACGGGAATTGGAAACTTAACAACCGACACCTTCATTTGTTCACCTTCCGCTTTCCTCCTTTCGCCTTCCATAGACGGATTCCGAATTGTGGAAACCAACGCTTGGCCTCATTTCTCCTTCTGATTTCTGCCTCCCGCCTTCCGCCTTTCGCTATGGACTTCGGGGTGTGGAAACATACATTTACCTTAGAATTTTTGGCTCTTTCTGCTTTCTGACTTCCAAATTCGGGTATAGGAAGTCCTGATGTACAATACCTCTGCCCATTCAATTTCCACATGACTTCTTCCACACCGTTGATTCTAATGGGGTCAATCTCAACCGTTGATCTTGTGACTCAGATCTTCGTCATCCATCCTTGCTGGGCCTACTAGATTTCGCAAATCTGGAAATTTTATTTACCCGCGCTTGTTGACATCATGAAATGAACCTCCGCTGTAGATATAAATCCTTGGTTGATCTTCACCGTTCTTCTTTGTTGGGCCTACTAAATTCCGCAGATCCGAAAAGTTCATTTATCCATGCTTGTTGAGTTTGCGCAATCTACTCTTGCCGTCAATTTCCAACATCATCAAATCTCAGTCATCAAAACATGCAGGGTGTACAAGATTTCAAAAATCCGAAAACTTAATTTATTCGTGCATGTCGAGTTCGCGGAATCCACTCTTGATGTCGATCGCCAACATCACCAAATCTCAGTCGTCAAAATATGTGGGGTATACAAGATTTCGTAAATCCAAAAACTTAATTTATTCGTGCATGTTGAGGTTGCAAAATCCACTTCCGTTGTTGATCTGATTCCCTCAATCCATCCGACGAAAAAATATGTCTCCGATTTAACCCTTCCACCATTACCAAAAACAAGCGTAAGGTTGAGCATCTTCCCTTAGAGAAATCATCTACAAATTTTGATATTCCCCTTTTCCCATCTCAACTCTCCTTTCCTTAGTCTTCCCTTCACAGGCCTGAAATTTTATAAGGAAAGGGCATAGATGCCAGTGCAACAAATCTCATTCTAAAACTATAAGTATTGTCTATGAACTTCATTAATTCGGGGATGGTTCAACCCAGATCAAAGATCAAGCCTCCCCACAGGGGACAAATATCTTGTGTTTTAAATCAAGGGAAACTTACCGTATGCAAGTAACTCTTACAGAAACGTTATGACACCATTAGGCAACCCAAAAACATCCAATACAAGTCACAGTCATTCAAACAGGGAAGGATTATCCTTTTCCAGGAACTGGTCAACCTATGAGTTCCAGTTGATTGAAATACAAAGTAGGTGCATTCCATACCATTAATAATCTACAGAACCAAATCAATCCTAATCATATGAGCACATACCAATCATCAACCCTACTTTCATCAACAAAACTAAGGGAATTATCTTGTCATTCAACAACATTGAAGCATACAATTATACATCTACATGCACGCCCTAAGCTCATCAGTCAAAGGAAATTATGCAGGAAACTCATGATTCTTTACAAAGCATTATTACACCATTTTAGTTTCCATTTACCCTAATACAAGGCACAATCATCTAAAACAGAGTGTGTGAATAATAGTTTTGTAAGCATCATTTCCATCAGTGAAATTGAAAACCCTAATTATCATTTCCTTGACATTAAAACATGAATATACATCGAACAACATACCCTAAGTTTAGAAGAATGGTAGGAACAAAAACTCAATAATCAGATCAGTTTGTAAAAGACCCACAATGAAAAGGGAACAACCACATTCCACCCAACCGTAGATTAGGCACAGATCTCTCCGTCCTCAATCACCCTCGAGCTAAACTATGCATGCCGAGAGTGGTGATAGTCAAACTCAATCCAATTTTCTAGTGAGAAATCACTTGCCTAACACAGAGTGCTCACACAACAAGTATTCCTTGTTTCCAGCATACTCAGTGACGTCCCACCTCCTAGCATATGCTTCCTTATTTATAATTTTTGTTTTTCCTAGGTCGTTTGCAACTAACGTCCAATTCCCCAGGAATCTCTGTTGCAATTAAATCCTTAATTCCCCAGGGTGGGTCTAGTGCCATACTGGCATTCCCACGCCTGGTGTAAACTCCATGAGAGTGACTCTTCATGTCCACCACTCTCGCATGCATAATTTCCTCATTCAACATGGATGTCCCTATCATTCAAATTTTTATTACAAGCATAATGTTTTAGTTACATTTTTCCTCCAACGACCGATTACCATATTCCAAGTTTGCCAATCACATTAAAAAAAAAAATAGTCTTTAAAAAAATATTACACATAAATTTTATCACTTGGGGATATTACATCCTTTCCCCCTTATTGTAACAATGTCCACAGTGTTCTCAGTTGTCTCCCATAGTTCCTAGGAATAGACCTGGGTACTTCTTTCGCAGGACATCCTCTAATTCCTAGATCTCCTCCTCTGGGCTAAAGTGCTTCTATTGCTCTTTAACCCGAGCGACGACTCAGCTCCGAAGCACAGTGTCTTTCCTGTCTAGAATGTGCACAGGTTCCACCTAGAATTCGTCCTATGGTTCCACCTGTACCACATTCCAATCAATGATGTGAGTGGAATCATATACATATTTCTTCAGTAATGAAATATGAAAAAATTATGAATTCTTAAGTGTGTTGGAAGAGACAGCTTGTATGCCAGGGGTCCAATCCTTTCCAAGAGTTGAAAGGGTCCACAGAACCATGGTGTTAATTTGGTGCAACCTCCCAGTTTTAGGGAGTTCTTTTTGGGCTTGACTCGGAGGTAAACATGGTCTCCGATCGAAAATTCTGTATGTTGTCTTTTCAAGTCAGCATAACTCTTTTGGCGATCCTGCTCCACCTTCAAATTCTTATGTATCCCAAAGAATTTGTTCCATGTATTGCATCATTTTAGGTCCTAACATCAAACGATCCACATGGATATCCCAACTGACAGGGGTAGTACACTTCCTTCCATACAGGATTTCAAATGGGCTCACCTTGGCAGAGGCCTGGTAGCCATTATTGTATGCAAAATCTACTAGATGCAGATAGTCTTCCCATTTAGTGGGTCTTTTCATGAATTACATCCTCAACATGTCCTCAATGACTTGGTTTTTTTATTATGTTTGTCCATCTGTTTCTGGGTGATAGCTAGTGCCGAAGTTTATCTTGGTTTCCAATCCTGTAAACAATGAATTCCAAAAGTTTGATGTAAAATTGATATCCAGGTCAGAAATTACCATCTTTGGCACTCCATGAAGTCAAAATATCTCTTTCAGGAATATTTCTACAACATTGACAGCCTTATAAGTCGATTTCACAGGTATAAAATGAGCAAACTTGCTTAATTTATCAACTACAACCATAATTGAATAATGTTATTTTTGAGTCAAAGGAAAACCTGTGATAAAATCCAAAGATATTACCTCCCATTTCCATCCAGGAATTGGTAAGGGTTGTAACATACATGCTGGATTTTGGTGTTCAGCCTTCACATGTTGACGTTCCAAACATTTAGATAGGTAATCAACTAGATCTGCCTTCAAATTGGGCCCGAAGAATTGCTTTATGAGGGTTGTTATCATATTTTGGTACCCATGGTGTCCTGCATAAGGAGGTTTTTGCATTTCATTCAAAATAAAAAGTTTTAAATATGCAACATTAGGCATTTATATTCTTCCTTTAAACCAAATTAATCATTTCTGGTCGATTTTGAATTCTGTCCCGTTCAAGTTTACCTCTTCTCTCAGCAATTTATTCAGTATGTAGATTTCCATATTCAACATCATTGATGCTAGTTATTTTTATTCTGCTCAACAGATCACCTTTTGGTTGACTCATGGTGACCTCATACACTTCATGAGTTCTTCGATTGAGTGCATCAGCCACTTTATTTTCCTTACCTTTGATATGCTTCACTTCAAAGTCAAATTCGCTTAAGAAGGCCATCCATCGTGTTTGTCAAGCATTGAGTCCAGGTTGAGTAAACAGATTATTTACGTAGGTGTTATTTGTTAATAAAAGGAACTTTTCCCTAATAGGTAGTGACGCCACATCTTTAAGGCATGCATTGTTGCTGCTAGTTCTAGATCATGCACTACAAAATTTCGTTCATGATATTTCAACTTGCGATATTTGTAACATATTACATGCCCTTATTGAGATAGTACTCCCCCTAATCCCTCCTTTCAAGCATCAGTACATACTGTGTAGTCTTTTTAAGGGTCAGCCACCCTCAAGACTGGAGCCATGGTTAATAGTCCTTTTAGATTTTCAAAGCTCTCCTGACACTTCACAGACCATACAAACTTTACTCAGGCTTCCTTTGTAAGGAAGTAATAGGATAAGTTATCCTTGATAACCCTTGAATGAACCTTCGATAGTACCCAGTGATTCCCATGAAAGATCCAATGTCAGCGACATCCTTAGGCACAGGCCATTCCAGAATTGCTTTTATCTTCTGTAGATCTACCAGAATCCCTTTTTCTGAGATGACATGTCCTAAGTACTGAATTTCTTTCTTGAAGAATTCGCACTTCTCGAATTTAACATACAACTGGTGGTATGTTAAGGTCTATAGTATGATTTTCAAGTGTCGTTGATTTTCTTCTTTCGTCCTTGAGTAGATCAGGATATCATCAATGAAAATTAACACGAAATGGTCCAAATACTTGTTAAAGATGCTATTCATCATACACATGAATGTAGAAGGGGAATTGGTCAAGCTGAAAGGAATTACCACAAATTTGTAGTGCCCATATCGGGTCCTAAATGTCATTTTGTTATCATCTTCTTCTTTAATCCTGATTTGGTGGTAACCAGGCCTCAAATCCAACTTGGAGAAGACTTTTTCTCCCCCTACTTGATCAAACAAATCATTAATCGGAGGCAAAGGATACTTGTTTTTATGGTCACTTTATTTAATTGTCTATAATCTATGCATAGTCTTAAAGTCCTGCCCTTCTTCTTGACAAATAAAACTGGGGCTCCCCAAGGTGATACATTAGGCCTGATATAACCCTTATCTAGTAGTTCTTGTAACTGGATTTTCAATTATATTAACTCAGGGATACTCATTCGATAAGGTACTTTGGATGTTGGAGCAGACCCATGTATAATTTCAATGGAGGGACCATCTAGGTGGTCCCTTATAGATGTTGAGTTTTCATTAAGGAGTAGGTTAGCAATCTTTAGTGCATAGAGCTTACAACCCTTCCTCAAACAATTCCTCAATTGCAAGGTGGATATCTACCTTAAAGAAACAGGCTTACTAAAACCATTTACCTTCCTAACAATTTTATATTCAACTACATACGTAAAGGTTTTATCAAAGCAATTTAGTACTACTTTATACTTTTCTAACCAGTCCATGCCAATAATCATATCATATGGCCCTAGAGGCAAAACATTCAAATTGATCCTAGTTACATGATCCTGTATTGAAATTTCACAATTAGCAACAAACTTTGTTACCTTCCTTTTTTCTCCATTGGCCCGTTGGATTGACCAAGGCCTTGCATGCCTTACCTTGGTGATCTGACAATTCTCCATCATTTTAGGAGTGATGTAACTTAAAGTAGCTCCTGAATCAATTAATATAGAGATATTTCGGTTAGAAATAGTACCTTCAATCTCTATGATTGCAGATTGATGATTTTCCTATCGATCTTTAAGAGCTGCATTAATCCGATGGAAACTTTTTCCAAATTCTCCCACAGTGGAAGCTTCTTGCAAGTTGTGTATAGTCTTGTTGGATTCACTAAGGAGTGGGTAGTTCCTTCATAAGTTGGGACCTTCGCATTCCCAACAATTCAGAGGTTCCTTAAGGGTTCCAGCAGCCCCTTTAGGTCCAAGGTGCACAGTTTTATTGTCCTTAAGTTGAAATTTCCCATCTCTGTTGTAGGAATTTCCTTGAGGATTCCTTGGAATGTTCCTGAAGGGTGGTGGTTGGAAGCCCTTCTTCTGCTGGTTGAAATTTTCTTGCTTCTTGTCCTTCCAGGATTTGGAGAGGTCATTTCTTTGTTTATATTTCTCAAATAATAGTCTTTCTTTTCTTAACACTTTATCCAGAGTCTTGGGGTTATCAAATTCAATCTGATCTTTGTAGGACTGTGGCAAGAAGCTTAAAAATCGTTGGAATTTACCTTTTCTTCTTTAATGTACTACACGAAACATAGAAGCTCTAGAAATTTATTGATGAGGTCCTCCATGGTCATTTGACCAAGTTTCAATTCATAGAATTCCTTCGTCTTCCTTTCATAATATTTTTCTGATAAATACTATTTCTTGAAGAGTTTCTTAAACTCTGGCAATTCCACGTTCTTTTCTTTTAATCCATGGGAAATCTTTAGGTCCTGCCACCAAATACTGCCTTTCCTTTCAAGTTGTAAACTTATGTTCTTTCCTTCATGTTGCTGGAGTAGTTGTATATCTGAAAGTACTTTTTAATATTCGGCAGCCAAGCTTCCGCTTCTTCTCCAGTCCTTGATTCCCCATCAAAGCTGGTGGGTTTAATTTTCTTGAATTCTCCTTCCAGGTGGTCTACTTTTCTCTTCCCGGTTGTCCGAGCTTGATTCCCATATTTTTGAGTTTCCTAGGAGGAATTGTCTTTTTTTTAGCACTGTTCCCTTCTTCCGGGTCCCTCCCTGCTTCTACTAGTGGTTTTTCCCCATTGTTCCTCTCCTGCAAGCTTTGCAATAATATCTCATTGAGCTCTTGCTATTTTTTTTAGCCTTTTTTAGTTGTTCATCTTCTTCTTTGAAGCTCTGCATTTCCACTATCAAATTCTTCATGGTTTCAGGTACCTAGTTAGCTTCAGAACGTTCTCGTTCTGGCTACGTTGGGTGAGGTACTAGTGTACCCTCTTCAAGCAGGTACTCAGGTTCATTTTGTGAGGCCATCGTTGTACCATGTTACAGAACAATTCATGTTTGTACACAAAACATTCCAAACACAAACGTTAAGGTTAGAACAAAGTTTTTCCATATTGCATCAGAACTAGATGTTCCCCAAAAGGCGATAGGGTTGAAACCTGTGGCTCTGATACCATATGTAACATAACCATATAACCTGTAAAAATGCATATATAAAAAAAAATTCAAATATAATTTCTTTCAAATGAATTTTGGCTATAGCCTTCATAAACATTCATCCTTAAGCTTAAGAAATATAAACCACATTAATTTATGCAATGAAGTTTAGCCTTCCGCAATTAGATCCACTTCTGAAACCAGAAAAGTCATTTTCCGCACTGAAACTAACCTTTCCAACTTTTGCCTTCCACATTCTACTTTTTCGTCTTCTGTTACGGACTGCGGAAATCAGAAACTTAATATGCGACGAAGCCATTTATCCATGTTTCCTCCTTCCACGTCCCGCCTTTCGACCTTCCGCTGCATACTATGGGAATCAGAAACTTAACATGCGGCAGAATCATTTATTCACATTTCCACCTTCTGCCTTCCGCTGCGGACTGTGGAAATCAACGATTTAACATGCGATGGGAGCATTTATCCACATTTCAGCCTTTTGCTACGAACTGCAGAAATTAAAAACTTAACATGCGACGGAAGAATTCACCCACATTTCCTCCTTCTGCATTCTGCTTTTTCACCTTTCGCTGTGGAAATAAAAAACTTAACAAACGACACCTTGATTTTTTCACCTTCCGCTTTCTGCCTTCCTCCTTCCGCATACGGACTCTGGATCACGGAATCCAACACCTGGTCTCATTTCTCCTTCTAATTTCTGCCTCCCACCTTTTGCTGCGGACTTCGTGGTGCAGAAACATACATTTACCTTAGAATTTTTTACTCTTTCCGCATTCCAACTTCCGACTTCGACTTCGGGTAGTGGAATTTCTGAAGTACAATACTTGTACCCATTTGCTTTCCATGTGACTTCTTCCACACCGTTGATTCTTGCAGGGTCAATCTCAACCGTCGATCTTGTGGTTCAGATCTTCGTCGTTCATCCTCGCACAACCTACCGGATTTCGCATATCTAGGAAGTTTATTTACCCGCGCTTGTTGACATTGCAAAATGAACCTTTGTCATAGATCTAAATCCTTGGTTCATATTCATCGTTCATCTTCATTGGGACTATCAGATTCTGCAGATCCATAAAGTTCATTTATTTGCGCTTGTTGAGTTCACGGAATCTAATCCTGTCGTCGATTTCCAACATCATCAAATATCATCCGTTGAAACATGCGGGGTGTACAAGATTTTGCAAATTTGAAAACTCATTTTATTCTTGCATGTTGAGTTCGCGGAATCCACTCTCGTCGTCAATATCCAACATCACCAAATCTCAGCCGTCGAAACATGCGGGGTATACAAGATTTCGCAAATCCGAAAACTTAATTTATTTGTGCATGTTGAGATTGTGAAATCCACTTCTGTTGTTGATCTGATTCCCTCAATCCATCCAACAACAGACTCTTCTTCCGAGTTAACCCTTCTGCCATTACCAAAAACAAACGTAAGGCTGAGCATATTCCCATGGAGAAATTCTCTACAGCTTTTGATCTTCCCCTTTGCCCATCTCAACTCTCCTTTCCTTACTCTTCCCTTCACATGCCTAAACTTTTATAGGGAAAGGGTGTAGATGCCAGTGCAACAAATCTCATTCTAAAACTATAAGTGTTATCTATGAAATTCATTAAGTCGGGGATGGTTCAACCCAAATCAAAGCTCAAGCTCCCCCACAAGGGAAAAAGATCATATGTGTTAAATCAAGGGAAACTTGTTGTATGCAAGTAACTCTTTCGTTGCCATTACATCCTTGATTCCCCAGGGTGGGTCTAGCACCCTGATGGAATTCCCACGCCTGGTGTAACCTTCCTGAGAGTGACTCTTCACGTCCCCCACTCTCGCATGCACAATTTCCTCATTCAACATGGTTGTCCCTATCATTAATATTTTTATTACAAGCATAATGTTTCAGTTACATTTATCCTCCAAGGACCGATTGGCATATTCCAAGTTCGCCAATCACATTAAAAAAACTGTCTTTTCAAAAATATTACAAATAAAGTTTATCACTTGGGGATATTACACTAATATTCTTGTTTAACACAATGCCCACTCTGAACAAAGGGAATACTGTGTAATAATCCAGTCCACCTGCTAGTTTCATGCGTAAACCCTTTTTCAAGCCAAAGTTCAATTTAATTTGTGAAGAAATCTCATGCAAGCTTGAGCAGGAGTAAATTCATAACTGTTACTTTGTGCACATGTAAGGCGTCATTATTTAAAATTTATTAAAAAATTAATGTCATTATTCATAATTGCTGGTTCCCATAGTTAATGGATGGCAAGGACCTTGCATAACTCTCATCGTGGCTCAACACAACCAGATATTCACAAGTAAAACTCTTACACATTGTGTAACAATTTTGTTCACTTAGCGAGGAGGATTGACTACCAAATTGATTGTCGGTTATGGGAAAGCTCTATTATCAACTAAATCTCACTTTAACCAGTGCTAGACTTCTATTAGAACTGGAAACAAATCAAAACTTCTTGTCTAGTTCATGCATATGTAACTATTTTGAAGCCCCTTCTTTTCTTTATGTTTCAAAATGTTACTAGATAATAATATATATACTTCTCATAATGGAGATTAACCTTCAGCTCTCGTCCATATAGATGGATGCTTACAAAGGATTTGCCCTTATCCCTTCCATGGATAGATTCATCTAGAAAGGTCAAGGTAAGTCTCATTCGTTACATATTATTTTTATTTTCTCTGTTTAAAAGTTTTGGGAGGATTTTCATTCGTTCTTTTTGTAATTGTTTGTAGAAAAATCGTGGAGTTTGTGGAAATGTTATGGCTTCCTTCACAAGCGTTCACCTATATGTGCTTTTTTGATGGAGCTGCTACTGACTCATCTGGAGGATTAGGTCTACATATTGATCAGTGAATCACATCAGCTCCATGTCAAAATGGGCTGTGGTAATAGTACAAATACCCGAGCAGAGCTATTGGCACTGTGGGCTCTCCTGTTCTTATCCAAAGAAATTGGGTTGCCTTACTTGCATGTTTTTGGAGACTCATCTGTGGTTATAAATTGGGCCAAGGACTTATCATCTCTCTTCATCATGGACTTGGAGGCGTGGTGTATCAACATCAAAAAACTCACAGCCTCCTTCTATGTTGTGGATTTTAAACATGTCTATAGGGAACATAATGAGAAGGAAAATGATTTATCCAAGGAAGGGCTCATTATGGCCTCAGGCCAGCTATCCTTTACAGAATATTGCGAAGGTATAGTCATTGGGGAACCTTCCTTAGAGCTATTTTAGAATAGCTTTGCTCTAAATGACCTACTCTTACCTTTTGAGTATGGCACATATTATCTTTGAGATCTTCAGTTTGTTGAAAATCACCTGTGTGTGACTGATATTTATAGTCTCTTCCTAGAGCCCTTCCTAGGATAATGCTTCTGGGTTCTCTATATTTCCCTTGGGGATATGTTTGGATTGACAGTTTTTTGCTATTTTGTTGTGGTGAGAGATATTACATATTTCTTTAATCCTTGTTGTGAGTCCTTAACTATGCATTGATATGCTGAAAATACTTGTTGATGTAACCTGTTACCTTTGATTCTTTTTTGAATATCAAGGAACTGCTATTTTTCGCCTGAAAAAAGCGTTCACCTATATGTATGAAAAAAATGTTAACCTAGTAATTCTAGGAATGTGACTAAGGGTTTTCAACCAAGGGTTAAGTCCCTTCCTTCTGTTTGGGACTTTGTATGATGATTTAAAACGTGGAAAATATTTTAAGTTAAAACCTATGGTTATCTTTGAGTTATCCTCAAAGAAATCGAGGACACTTGAACATTAATCTATAATGTCTTTATGTTTCTCAAACTTCAGAGTGTATTTTCATCACCTTATTCAAACATATGTCAAGTTATTAAAGAAATTTTAGTTCATTGCTAATGATATACAAGAACTCTTAAGGTTCTACTCCTTTTTGTATTTTATTTAGNATATATATATATATATATATATATATATATATATATATAATGGGTAACCCAAATCTTCGGAATGGGATAGTTAGTAGACTTGTTAGAATAGTGATATGCTTGCATAGAATGCTAGCTATGGGAATAAATCCCTCGCTTTAGATTAGATTTCATCATTTGACTAGGTGCAGAACTCGCCTCGCCAATGGAAAGTGCACGCCTAGGTCCATCGAAACTCTTCGGGTCATATGCATAATCTGGAACACGCATTTCATCATCCATCCATAATATAAAAAAGAATATCAAATTCTATTGGTTACTAATAGAGTAGAAGATAATAGAAGTCAAGTCTAAGTTGAGTATAAGATGCTTTGAAACAACACCACCACCAAGAGCAGAGGTACATATTTATTGAGAACCAGTAACAAGTAGATATCCACCACCTAGTAGGTAGCAGGAGTATCAATAGAGTAAGCAATATATCTTATATTTCATATACAGAGAGAGAGAATGGAAACTAGTAAAATCGTTATGAGTTTTTTATGTCCCTTTATTAAGTTAATATGATGATCAATTCTTTAATTCCTTCATTAGGCATGTAAACATTTCATTTATATGTATATTAAACATGTACATTAGTTCTTTGTGTGATTCAAATGGAATTGTATTCACGAGTACTCTTTTCTTTTTTTTGCAATTGCTCCCTCATAACTTCAATTGAAGTTTTTATTAGTTACGAATGATCGATGATGGAATCCTTCATTCAATTCTTTTAGTTACGAGTCTTCACAAACCATAGATTTCTTTCTATGTTAATATTATATTCTTGAATGAAATTTGGATAATGCCCATGGTATTGGAGAAGATTCGAACATGTTTAATGTGACACGTTTTTTATTCTAAACGTTATTTACATGTTTGTTGCTTTATTGCCCCCAAAAGAGTTATAAGCATTCAGTTCAAATATGTACACGACTATGTACATTATAACAATGATCATTATCATGTACTTTTATCCTCAAAGGGCGAATTAACCTAAATGTTCTAAATATAATATTTTTAATTAATATAAGTTTTTCAATAATATTGAGAATTGCAACTTTACTCTTATAAGTTCTTGTTGCAAAATAAGCCCAAAGTGTGATTTGTTCCCATATATCACAGACTCTTCTTTCCAAACGTGACTTACAAATCATTTTCCTTAGTGTTTGACATTGTTATTTATTTATATATGATATTATGTTACCAAATTTTTTTCAATCATATATATATTTTTTAAGAAATTTTTCTAAGACTGAAAGAGCAATTGTTAATTCAGCCATTACATTCCAAGCAGAATAACTACCGCAAGTCAATCAAAGAATGAGCAACTTCTTGCAAAAGGAAACTCCAAAATGAACTTAAGGTATTGGCTTAAATGCGTTGGATTCTCCATTAAGACCGAGATGACCTTGAGCCAGAAGATAGGCTTTGTTTGCCAAATAATCTGCTTTTCCATTTAATTCTCACAGGTTATGAAAATATTCAACCTTATCAAACTCCTTCATTGAATTTCGAATTCTCTGCAGAATTAAATTCAAAGCTGAATTGTTAAAAAGACCATCTGAATTTAACATTTTAATCAAGAGTTCTGAGTTCCCAAAAACTTGGATCGACTTAAATCCAGCCTCCTTTGCCAACTGACCTTCCTTGAGGAGACTATAACTCTCTGCTTGATTATTTGACATTATACCTAGCCCCCAACTAAAGCTTGTTTCAATCAGCTGATCAGGCGAAATTAACAACCCCCCAGCCCCAGATATCCCGGGATTTCCCTTGGACGCACCATTAAAAAAAATACATGTAGAGGAAGACATCATCCACTTATTTAAAAATTTTGTCTCATTGCAGCGGATTCGCAAAAATGAAAAGCAACTTGGTTTGAAGGAGATCGATTTTCGAATGCCCAAAGAACAAATTCCAAGCCAAGCGTATACCTCTGTTGGCAATGCTAACAAAGAAAAGGAATTGTGCACAATTTCTGAGATGTGAAGTTTTGTTTTATTAGCTACTTTCTCTGGAGTCGAGTGCTTATCATTGAAGATCCCATCATTCCTAGTTATCCACAACGTCCACCAAATGTATTTCGGGATAACCTGCCAGAGGTTTTCCAATCCATGTTATTGACCAATGAGCCAGAACTCCGATCTTGCCAGATGGGAATCCGCTCATGCCAGGAGGAGAAGAGAGCTATGACTGAAATTTGAGAAGAAGCCGAAACAGAGAGGCCGAAGAAGACCAGCTCCCAAACCTGTTGAGAAAACGCATAATTTATGAAAATGTGATCCAACGTTTCATCAGCTGCATTGCAGAGACAACATCTAAACAGCCCATTGAACCCACGCCTGCTCAAATTTTCTCCGATCAGCACTCTTCTGTGCAGAAGAAGCCACGTGAAAAAATTCGCCTTTAGGAGAGAAAGAGAGGACCATACAAAGTTCCATATTGCTGGAGAAATACTTGAATAAAGGGGAAATTGAAGAGCTGAGAAACCTTGGGCTGCTGAATATTTACCGGTGCGACCCCACCCCCAAAAATATGTATAGAAGCAGTTAACAAGAGCAAGACCAAATACAGACAATATCAACAAATTCTGCTGAAAAATGAGATGATTTGGAATCTCAGGTAAGACCTCGCCAACCTAGTTCCCATATCTGTCCCAAGTACATATATCTGCCAGCCTAAGGAAACCTTTATTGATTAACCAAGTCTTAATCTCACTCAATGAATTGATAGAGGAAAGAGATGGGTTTCCTAAGATCTTATCCTCCCACAGAAAAGTCATTTTCCCACTTCGAGGAATTCTATAAAGCTGATGTTGTAAATTATCGAATCCTCTTCTACGCAGATTCCAGATTACTGTACCTGAAGGGATGTTAGCTGATTTGATATTTCTCAATGAGCCTCCCTTTAGATATTTCTTCCAAAATATCTTGTTGACCGGATGATTTTTATCTGAATACAACTGCCATATAAGCTTTCCTCCCAAAGCCAAATTTTCCAACTCAGGGTCTCGGATTTGCAAACCACTCTACGAAATGGGTCTTTTAAGAATTTCCCAACTGGCTAAATGCATATTCTTTTAATTACCTTTGCCACCCTCCCAAATAAAATCTCGAAGAAGTTTGGAGATTTGGGCTGAAATGAACTTGGGGGCAAGAAGCAGAGAAAACTGGAAGATGGGGAGAGCTGAGAGAAAGGCCTTAATCAAAATCAATTTACCCGCATTAGTTAACCATTGACCACCCCAAGAAACATTTTTTTATTTAAGTTTACAAATCACATCCAACCACAGTGAAGGAGGGATGGGTCCCAGAGTTATGGGAAGCCCCAAATACTTGATTTTATCCCACTTTTCAAAGCCAGGAAATCCCAAAGAATGAGCTATTCTAAGAAGAGATGGATGGTCAACATTCCAACCATAAACAACACTCTTGCTTTTGTTAATCAAAGCACCTGAGGTTGTACAAAATTTTTGAAGAATTACATTGAAAGCCCGAGCAATGATTAGGGAAGCCCCTCCCAATAAGAGAGTGTTGTCAGCAAAAAGGGAGTGATTAATAGGATCTACACCACTTTCAATCTTAATACTAGGGAGAGAACCAACAATCATTTCAGCAGAAAGTTTTCTACTTAACACTTCTGCCATCAAAATAAATAGAAAGGGAGACAAGGGACACCCTTGACGCATCCCTCTTGTAGCTTGAAATAAATATGTTGGTCTACCATTTACAAGAGGCGAAATCCAGGGCTTGTCAGTGCAGGATTTAATCAAACAAACAAACTCTGCACTAAAGCAAAAAGAGCTTAAGACTTGATAGAGGAAGGAGAGCTTGACGCGATCAAAAACATTTTTCATGTCTAACTTGATAAGCATGCCTTTCTCCTTCCTTTGAAAACTAGAATGGACGGCCTCCTGAACTTGAATCACATTATCTATCAAATGTCTTCCTTTAACAAATCCTCATTGGAGAGGAGATATAAGAGATCCTAACAAAGGTTTCAATATATTGGTTAAGATTTTGGCCAAGATTTTATAAGAAGCATTACAGAGAGAGATGGGTCAGAATCTATCAAAAGATGCAGGGTTTACCTCCTTTGGAATCAAGTCTAGAAAGGTAGAGTTAGTGTTCCCTCCCACTTTGGTTTTTTTTAAGGAAGGCTGAGATCATCCGAAGGAGATTAAATTTAATAATGTTCCAGCAAACTCTGTAGAAATGGATAGAGAATCCATCCGGCCCAGGGGCCCTATCCGGCTCCATAGCCCAAATGACATCAACAACTTCTTTCTCAGTGAAGGGTTTCACAAGCCCAACATTGTCATCATGGTTGACCAATGAAAGAATATTAGATAGAAAATCAGAGTTCAAAATTTCATCAGAATTACCATCTTCATGGAACAAAAGCTGGAAATGCTCATTAGCAGCCTAATGCAATTTCATTTGTCCTTTAATAACATTGCCCTTACTAGTGCAAATTTATGATATATGGTTACGAGAGAGCCTGGACCTGCATTGCCGGTGAAAAAATGCAGAATTTTTATCCCCAGCAAGCAACCAAAGGCTACAGGATTTAAGCCTCAGATATTCTTCCTCTTGACGGAAAGAAAGGGAAGCTGAAGATTGCGCGGCATGCTCAACAACTAACTGAGAATTAGAAATTTCATTGTTTTCCATGTTAAGCTGAATCTCAACTAAGGCTTGAACTGTTGCTTCCCTGCTTCTCGTTGGATTTATGAGGGGAGTTTTGATCCAACTTTTCAAAGCGACTTTGGTGAGATTTAGTTTTTGTTCCTAGACAAAGTTGGGAGAGCCGTCAATGAATTAAGACCATACTTGGGAAATTAATTCCCTAAATCCTTCTCTCTCAACCCAGAGAAGACTGAACCGAAATGGAATAGGTCCAAGGTTTTCTTCTTTTTCCAAAAGGAGAGTAATTGGATGATGGTCTAACGTTAACTTTGGCAGAATTTTTGAGGTTAAAACATAGTCATCCAACAACGAAATTTGAACTAAGAATCTGTCCAAACGATCGGAAATACGAGCCGACCCTACTCTGTTGTTAGTCCATGTAAAACGCCCTTTCTTGGGCTTGAGATCGAAAAGGTCACTTGCATGAATCAAGGAGTCAACCACCTCCTGAAATGGATCCTTGCCCCGATTTCCTCCATGTTTCTCCTTGGGTTCGAGAACGATGTTGAGATCGCCAGCCACGACAATATTTGTGAGGGAATGGATTTCCAAAAAGTCTAACAGAGTATGCCAACAGATTTTTTTTCTCAAGATAATTAACAGGAACATATAGGTTGAAGAGAGAAATGGATATCTTGCTAGATACTTGCTGTAATTTAGTGAAAATCCAATGTTGAGTTATAAACGAGGTTTTAAGGATAAAATTATCCTCTTACCATAAAGTAGCAAGACCCCCAGAAGTGCCCCGAGCACTTACATCCATGCCTGCGTTATTTTTCCATTTAGACCTACTAATAGATAAAAGGCATCCTCTTCTATCTTAGTTTCTTGGAGCAAGAGAATGTCCGAAGTATTCAATTTAAGCAGATCTTTAACTGCTTCAGCCTTCAAAGGGTTCCCCAAACTCCTGCAATTCCAAGAATTGATTTGCATTATTTACCTGAGGGGAAGGGATTTGCTCCTTCCTTTGGGGGTCTATTCCGCTTGCTTCTTCCAAATGACAATTCAATGGTAGCCTGGCTACCCTGCATCTTAAGCCTCTCAACTTCTTCCTCTCTAATCTCCTTTCGATATTTCCTTCCAGAATTTTTAGTGAATTGCCCATCATCTTCCGAGGAGCCAGAAGACTCAACTTTCTTCTTTAGTGCATCTGCATAAGAGGGAGAAATGGGAGTTCTTTTTTGAGATAGGACCTGCATGCAAGCCTATTCTCTAGGAGAGTCTAGACGAACTGGCTCAAATTCCTTAGGCTCTCTATTTACAACTCCCTCTTCTATATTAACTTCAGATTGTTAAAGTTCACCTTCTTCAAGAATAGGAGATATCTGATCATCGGTAGAACTTAAAACCTCGAAAGGATTTGAAGAGGCTGTGGCATTTTCTACAACCTGAGATTTTGCAGATTTGTTCACAGCAGGGTTTATTCCATTTCCAACATATCCCACTTTATTTTTCACCGATTTAGAAGAGCCTGCTTTCTGAGCTTGCATCCATTGATTTGGCTTTTCTGTATCTATGACTTCTTCTGATTTTTTCTTACAATTGCGAGCAAAGTGACCATATTCATGACATAAACGACACTTGAAAGGGAGTTGTTCATAGTCAAGCTCCTGAAAATGAGACCAATCAGCGACATTGAGCTTGATTTCCTCAGGCAGCCCAATCTCCAAATCGACCTCAACACAAATTCTAGCACAAGAATATTGATCTTTCCTTTCTGCCCTATCAATGTATTTTCCGAGCTTATTCATGATAGCTTCCAAAGATTTTGAATTCCAACAGTGAAGGGGAAAGTGGGGGAGCCTAACCCAGATAGGAACAACTGAAGGAACATCCTGGGAAAGGTCAAAATCCGACGTTCACTTGTTCAAGTAGAGTCCCTAAGGACCCATCAAATAAAGACCATTTCGGAATATAAGATCTCGGTCATCTGCTGATTCAAAGACAAAAACGTAATAACCTCTGCCAACGAGATGATTACGGATTCCATCTGAGACCAAGGGTCTCCAATTTCTCTGAACCCATCCTTCAACAGCTTTCGGGGATGGCCACAACCCAGAAAATTGACCTATGAGGCCACGCTCTGCTAGGTTCAAGGCAGTCTGACAAGGACGTTCTGTCGGGAGATCAACAGAAGCGATGTCTGTCTTCTTCACAAAGGACTGCCCTAGAGGGTTTCCCATTCTCTTCCCACACGAAGCAATGAGGCGTTTGAATGCATCAATCTCAGGAGGAAGAGGAGGAGGACCCCCTCGAGAGGCCATAGAGAGTACGATGACCCACTGATAGTATACTGAGAAATACAATCACAAATCCAGGGAGAGCAGACTAAGTCTAAGCCAGCAATGAAAGGAATACAAACCAGGAAGCTTTCTTGAAAAACCAAACAACGAGAGCCTTCACACAAGAAGGATCAAAGATAGCAGCATCTAGAAATCTTTAGAGGTCTTGGAGAGAGATGCGAAGTAGACATCCCAGCAAGAAGCTACACCAGCAGCTGAATACAGATCGAAGACACCAAATGAACCAAGCCCAAGTTCATCCAAGAAATCGACCAAGATCCAAAAAGGGAAGGACCAAAAACTGCACGCATCATAGCGAGCACGAAAACAACAATCCAGCAAAAAAGAAAAGCCACGCACAACCAACAGCAAAAAACTCCTCCAGAGAGCTTTTGAAAAGACTTGCTCATGATCTGAACCAAATCAACCTGTAGCAAGCAGGAATCCACCAGGGAACCAGAAGGTCTCGAACAATCTTCTTGGAGCAAAAATTCGGCCTAAACGTAGCATCGATCATTCGTAATAGAGATTATAACATATGTACCTCATACAATCGTATTTATTTTCATTTGTTGGTGTAGGACTATTTGTTTGTTTGTTTTTATTAGTTGTTCATTTGTTGGTGTAGGAGTATTTGTTTTATTTTATTTTATTGGTTTTCACATTAGGCAAGTCATAACTTGGTATGTCTCCCAAAGGCATTCGTGGCTTATAGTAATGAACTCTTGAGAGTAATAAAAAAGAAGATTAAATTTAATTAAATAATTTTAAAAATTTGATCATTTAAAATAAATTGCACGTATTGAGCTATATGCACCTCTAGTTTTGTAAAGAGGATATGTTTAAGTAATTAAAGAATTTTTTTTTAAATAAAAAATACTTATTCATAATTTAATTAGTTGTTATTAATTTTGGTAGATATTTAACTAATTTCATATTAACAAATACTTAGTTTGAATCTTTTTATTTTAGGTACATTGAAGGGTTTACTAGAAACATCATGGAAACATAATATGATTTCTCCACATAGATTTTCTTCAAAAAATTATGCTTAAATAATTAAGAAATATTATGTAATAATTGGTTAATTTTTTTATTTCCAATTGAATAATTACTTTGTGTTTTCCTCTTTAATGTAGTCATGGTTAAGTTTATGAAAATTTATATGATTTCCTTACAAGGTTTTTCTTTAAAAGAAATATGTTTAAATAATTAAATAATATTTTTTAAATATTAAGTAATAATTAGTTAATAAAATTATTTATAAATAATTAATTAATTTAAATGTTTTCCTCTTTTATGTGAAGACATTATCAAGGTCATAAAAATCTATTTCTAATCAATCTTTAAGTCCACCTAAATTTGAAATTGAATATTTTGCACACCATTTCTTAACAACTCATTTGCAACTCTACAAATTATAAATTTTGTTATATAAACGATATTAAAATATTTTCTCAAAATTTATTTACATAATGCTTAACAAAACCCTCCTAATAAACTATGAATTTTGTCATATAAAACTTAAAATATTTTTTATATTATTTCATAATATATTGTAATTGTATTCATCAAAATTTAAATAAAACTATTAAAGTTTTTCTGTTTGAAAACTTAAATTAAAATGTTAATATTATAATTATGCATAAACTTATACAATTTTATGTAAACCGGCTTAGATTCAAATCCTAGGCTCTATCGTCATGTAAAATCTAAGCAAATTGCTTCTGCTCCAAGAACAGAAAACTGCGAAGGTAGTAAGCGGTGCGAATCTGCTTGTCCAACAGATTTCTTGAGTGTACGTGTATATTTATGGCATGAGACAACTCGTAGTATGGGTCTAGCTTATTGATCAATATGCACAATAAAAATGGTTACTGTTCGAGATCCACAAACCATTCCTACCGGTGGTCAAAATTTTGTCGAATATATTCTCGAATTTCTTTGGGACTTGACCAAAACTCAGATTGGAGAGGAAGAATATGGTCCCTGGGTTTCCTTTGGGATCAAATTTCTGTAAATGCAAACCTCTTCTTAGGTATTTCCCTCAAGAAGCTATCATCGTTGGTGTGTCCTCTATATAGCCATTGATTTAATTCAAACCAAAAGACATCTTTTTATTTAAAGTCAACATATAATATTTTTATTTTTAATATTTAATATTATTTATGACCGACATAATATTTTTTATTATTTTTTATTTTGTTAGGAACCAACATTACAACATCTCCCCCATACATGGTTTTAAAACCATTTGCAATGCCCTCATAAACCATGTACAATAAAACCATGGGTTGTTTAGGAAGCCTTATGCAAGGCGAACATTTTTTTTAATTATTTTGTTAGTTAGGAACATTACAAAATCTCCCCATATTGTGTTGTTTTTCCTACTCACATTTTTTTTGGCGGATAATTAATTTTTTATTTTTTTTTGTTAGGTAGGAACATTACAACATCTCCCCCATATTCTCGCGGACATTTATTCTGGTGGATAATTAAAATTTCAATTTTTATATTTTTTGGGGGAGATCTTGTAATGATTATTATTTTATTTTTATTTTTTGTTAGGTAGGAACATTACAACATCTCCCCCATATTCTTGTGGACATTTATTTTGGTGGATAATTAAAATTTCAATTTTTATATTTTTGGGGGGAGATCTTGTAATGATATGCAACGCTATGTAAAGTTACTAACAAAATAATAAAAAATAAAAATTGTAATTATCCGCCAAAATAAATGTGGGCCAGAAAAAAAACCTAATATGGGGGAGATGTTGTAATGTTCCTACCTAACAAAAAATTAATTATCCGCAAAATAAATGTGGGTTAAAAAAACACAATATGGGGGAGATGTTGTAATGTTGGTTCCTAACAAATAAACAATATTATATGCAAGCCATAAATAATATTAAATATTAATAATAAAAATATTATATGTCGACCTTAAATAAAAAGATATGTCTTTTGGTTTAAATCAAATCAATGGCTACATATAGGACACATCAAAGTTGAGAGCTCATTTAATGCAATAACTAAGAAGAGGTTTGCACCTTGAGAGATGTGATCCCTCTCGGCATTTTATCGAGCCTAGGATTTGAATCTAGGATGGTGTTAGTAACAAACATTACAACATCTCCCTTATATCAACAAACATTACAAGATCTCCCTCATACAAGATTCGACAAACATTACAAGATCTCCCTCATACTGATTGTAAAGCGCCTCTAAACACAATAAATTAATTTATAATTAATTAGTAAAGTTTTCCTAATTACTTATATATATATCATTTAAATCACTTATTAATTTATACCTTTAAAATTAAAATAAAATTAAAATCACCTATTAAAAAATTATCACATAAATATTTAAAATAACACATAATCATAATATCCAACTTCAAAATATAACAATAATGTAAAATTAAAATGCATAAATTTATTAGGTGTTTATCACATCTAAAATGCACATTAAAGTCAAACATAATCACAATATGGCATAAATATTTAAAATAAAACATAATCATAATATCCAACTTCAACAATATAACAATAATGTAAAATTAAAATGCATAAACTTTATTAGGTATTTATCACATCTAAAATGCACATTTAAAGTCAAACATAATCACAATATGTCATATGAAACTTCAAAATAATGCATGACATTAATATTATTGTGTATTCTTTTTGTAATTTTGTAAATACAAAGTCCATTGTTTTCTAATAAAATTTACAAAGTTCCTTATTATCCAATCCAATTATTATATAAAATAGGTCAATAACTTCGTGCATGGAACTTAAAATTAATGGTTGGATCTTATGAACATTTAGTAAAGGATCCAAGATGCTTGAATGCCATTGCACAAAATATGGAAGAAGAAGACATGGTGGTAATTACTTTCAAGTGTTTTTTTTTGTAATTTAGTAATCATGAAGGATTTGAATTTCTGACCTTCCATTTTCAATTTCTCATCTTAATTACTCATTATCAATTTAGATTAGATGTTTTTGAACATTTTACTGAAACACGTAATATTATTGTTGTTGACAAAGACGTGAAGTTTGTTTCCTTATGCACAAAGATTTTGCAGCAAGAAAGGTGGAAAAAACAATTTGGCAATGAAAATACATTAGTGAGTTTAGAACTAACATTGATAGCAAAGTTCAATGGTAAAGGAAACTTTGCTCAAAAGAACAATGGAAGAAGCAGTCAAGTTAGCACCAATGAATTAGGTAATCAAAATATTTTCAAATGTCATCATTGTGGACAGGTGGGTCATAAAAAGAATTTTTGTATAAATCAATTGTAGGATGAAAAGCACAACTTGGGAGGCTCTCAACAAAAGTATAAATCCCATGTTGTAAAACGCCAAGAAAGAAGAGACTGCCCTCTTCTTACTCACTAAGTAAGTAGATCATGGAGAGTCATCTTCTTGCTATGTTAATCCATGCATCACACCATTTCACCGATAGACATGATTGGTTTGTTCACTATGATGTTTATGTTTCATCTATTGTTTTTGGTGGTGGGGAGGAATTCATAATATAAGGAAAAGGAAATATGTATATTATATTCGGAGGTAAGTGAATAGTCTTCCTTAATGTTTACTATGTGGTATGGAACAGAATCTATTTTCAGTAAGTCAAATGATGAGGCAATGCCTCCAATTACATGATATTTTAAGAAACCATAAATTTCACAAGGTTGACAAGGGAAACAAGAAGAGAATTTCTCTTGGTATTGAAGATCATGGATTGTTACTTCAACTAATACATTGTGATACGATCATGATAATCCATAGTCCATTTATTCCACCCAACTCTGTGATCGATCTTACGTGGAATATGGTGTAATACAACTAAAACAAATTCTTATCATTTATATTCAATTTCATATTTGCGTCGAGAGGCGCTCTACAATCCAGTATGGGGGAGATCTTGTAACGTTACATAACGTTACATAAATGTCGGCCATAAAAAATAAAAATTTTAATTATCCTCCAAAATAAATGTCAGCCACAAAAACAATCTAATATGGGGGAGATGTTGTAATGTTCCTACGTAACAAAACACTAAAAAAATAAAAAATAAAAGTTATCGGCCAAAAAAATGTCGGTTAGAAAACAACACAATATGGGGGAGATGTTGTAATGTTCCTACTTAAAAAAATAATAAAAAATAAAAAATTGAATTATCCGCAAAAAAAATGTTGGTCGTGCACATGGTTTTAAAACCATGTGCAAGGAATTCTAAACAACCCATGGTTCTATTGTACATGGTTCAGGAGGGCCTTGCAAATGGTTTTAAAACCATGTGCAAGGCCTCCTAAACAACCCATGGTTTTATTGCACCTGGTTTATGGGGTAGTTGCAAATGGTTTTAAGACCATGTGCAAGGCCTCCTAAACAACCCATTGTTTTAGGAGGGCCTTGCACATGGTTTTAAAACCATGTATCGGGGAGATGTTGTAATGTTCTTTCCTAACAAAATAAAAAATATTTGAGTGCAATACTTAAGAAGAGGTTTGCACCTCCAAATATTTGATCCTTCTCGACGCTTGATAGAGCCTAGGATTTGGATCTATGTTGATCTATCTTAAATTCTAAATCGAAATTCCAAGGAAAGTGCATTCATTTGTTTTCGAGTTTTTTTGTTATGTTTTCCATCGACACTAAAGCATCCAAAACACTCGCAAGAAATTTAGCAAATGAATAATTATTAATATAGCCATCACACCTTTTTGGTGAAGGTGTGTAAGTCTAATGGAGTATTCAAAATGGCGGAAGATATGTACTATTGATAGGAAAACAAAATGTGGACTAGCGTTATTGTTTTCTCATTTTCCTTTTGTGTGAATTACGCCATGTTGTGTGCCTTTTTTCATATTAAGCTAGGGTTGCTTGAATGTTAAACGTGTATTTGTGCAATAATACACATGGTAATCCTAGTTTTTACTGTGAGCAATGTGGCGATGTTAGCTCTAGATCTCTCCAACTTGAGTCTTTCAGGCCCATTCCCCAGTTAGGTCAATAATTTGTTATCCCTCCAGTTTTTTCAACATCTCCTATGGAAACCACCCCTTCAACATATCAAAATTGAGAAAATCTAGAGGTACTTGATGTCGATTGCAACGATATGTCAAGGGAACTACCACTGAATTTGAGCTATCTTACTAAGATCTAGTATCTTAACCTTGTATACAATAGATTCTCGGGAAACATCACAAGTATGGAAATTTGAAAAATGTAAAATATATTTCATTATCTCAAAATAATATTTCGAGTGGAAGAATACCACGAGAGCATAGAAAAGTGATTCATGGGAATCCCGACCCCTGATAAGTATAGTTGAAGATAAGAATTCAACTGGTCGACTGGACGAGAAACCAGTCGAGGATAAGGGTAAGTTGGAAGTTGAGAACCAACAAGTAAGAGTCTGAGAAAAGCAGTCGACGGAGGAGTTGACAAAACAAGACAGAAAACAGTCAGGGTCAACAAAGTAATCGGTCGACCACTGACAGACGCCACGATCGACGAGTTTAATTGTGACAGCGACATAGCAAGGGGTGGTTGCAGAAGTAAATGAAAATCTATGGTGGTAGTTGGAGAAATACAAATGGAACAAGGAGCCAAGGCAATTGCATGTAACACCTGTGGAAGATTCAAACTACCATGAACTCTCGAGGAACTTCTAGAAGAAGAAGATTTGACCAAACCAGAAAGGATATAAATAGGAAATTTACAAACTGAGAAGGGTGGTTGTTTCCATTTGTTGTTGTTTTTGAGTTATGTAATTTAAATATAAATATTGTATGTAACAGTCACTTCGTCTAAGCCAAATAGCATCGACTATAAGCATTGTTTTCTATGTAATAGCTCATTTATTAGAAGCCATAATCCTTGGCATTCCTTGAGTTGTTCTTGTGTGGGTGTTCACTCAATTTCATTGTGCGCCTTTATCTACAA
Organism: Pseudotsuga menziesii; assembly: GCA_001517045.1. Lineage (NCBI taxonomy): Eukaryota > Viridiplantae > Streptophyta > Pinopsida > Pinales > Pinaceae > Pseudotsuga > Pseudotsuga menziesii. The sequence continues at coordinate 157,085 of LPNX011120116.1, read as the reverse complement.
ACTAATCGAATTCCTGTAGTTGATCGTGTCTGCGTCAGTTGGTATTAGAGTTGCATGACTTTGATAGGCAAATGGTCAAGGGCATCTGCATTAGTTGGTATCAGAGCAAAAAGTCGTTAAAGGAAATTTCAATTTAAAATGGGCCTTCCAAAAATAATACAAATTCCATGTCATCATGTATTAGCCAATCAAAATTATTTAAAATTCAAACAGGGAGCACCTCTTAAACAATTTTTTAATATAAATTCGGGGATAGGTATCATAAAAAAAACTACTTTTTTTGTTCGTATTTTCGACATATCTCCCTGTGTTTTTACTCAAATTTTGATCGGGAGAGCTCGTTGGATGCAGAATTAAATTACGCATCCAACGAATACCCACCTGGCATACTTTAGATGGGACTTGCTACCCCAAAAACAAGAAATACCTGAAAAAATTGTGATGATGTCATCATCACGTTTTTTTCAGGTATTTCATGTTTTTGGCGTAGCGAGGCCCGTCAAAATTATGTCGAGTGGGTACCTGTTGGATGTGGAATTTAATTCTGCATTCAACGAGGTCTCCTGGTCGAAATTTGAGTAAACATATAGGGAGATATGTCGAAAATACGAACAAAATTGTAGTTTTTTCTTTTCTTCCTCCAAAATAAATAAATATTATTTTATTATTTTAACTATTATTTTATTAATTTTGCTTAGGAGGCCCATTTTGAGTGGAAACTTCCTCTAATGTATCATGTGTAAATGTCCAGTTGTGATTGGATGAGAGGAATATGACTCCATTTGCGGTTAGGTAGAGTTGTGGAAGTGGTGATTTGGTCGTCTGAGTAGAGAAACGACTCAGAGAGGTGTCAATGTCCATGGTAGAAGACAACAAGGAGGTGCAAGGATAACTATTGAGCATGAGACATTTGAATAATGCGTTTAAACGATGAGAATGTTGAAGAATGAGTTAGAAATCGTGAAGGAAACACAACGAAGAGGATATGTCGTCAAAACTCTCGACCACAATGATGAAGAAGTTGAGGATAGAGAAGCTCAAGAAGAAGAGGAATTACATGAGCCAGAAGACATAATGTTGAAATCTCTCTCGGATATGAGAGGTAAGGCTAATATGGATTTTCCTACATATCAGGGAGTCTAAATCCGAAGGAACTGATAAATTGGATCAAAGAGATGGAGAAGTACTTTGAAATTTAGCAAATCGAAGACCCTAAAAGAGTGAAAGTTGCTTACTTAAAGTTAAAGGGCCACACCTCATTGTGGTGGGACAATGTACAAGCCGACATAGTGAATAAGGGGAAATAAGGCGAATTATTGGTACAAAATCGTCACCAAGTTAAAGGACAAGTTCTTGCCTACCAATTATATGATTTTTCTGTACAGGAAGTTGCAGAAATTGCGACAGAAGGAGATGTTTGTGAAGGATTTCACAAATGAGTTTTATAGGTTGTCGATCCAGTCGGGACATACCGAAAAAGTAGAGGAAGCAATAGCCATATATGTAAATGGATTGAAATATGCTAATCAATATGATTTGAGCACGGTTGATGTTCAAGACAGTCAGGGAAGCATACTAGTTATCCCTAAAGGTTGAAGAAAGGTTGATGAGAAAACTTGTTGCAACTAGAGGGAAAATGACTACTAGGGGTGGAACGACAGTTCCCACCAAAGGACGGAGTAGTGAGACAAAAAGGGAAGTCATCGAGGAAAACCGACAAAAAGAGGGGACTTCAACCAGAGAAACCACACCAGAATATCGACGAGAGAGTAGAGAAACCTGAAGCAGAGGTGCATATGGAAAGAGAAGAGTGGTCGACAAAAGAGGAACAAATAAACCGACGATAGTATGTTACAAGTGTCATGAAGCTGGACATAAGGTGTACGAATGCATATAGAACTTGTGCATTGAGAATCGGTCGGAGACAAGGCGATAACCTGGTAGTAAATCTAGCACAAAGGCGAGTTCAATGATCGGGAGTAGTGAAGATGAATAAAATGAGGAAGGAGACCAAAACCTCACAACTCGACGGACATTGATTTAGTCGACCCGACGGGAAGAGAAGGAGCCAATACAACGAAAATCTATTTTTCGAACAAGGGTGAAGATCACCGACAAATGTTGTTTGACAATCGTCAATGGAGGAAGTACAAATAATTTGGTTTCGACAAGTCATTAAGAAACTATGTCTGAAGTGTCGACCACACCCAAGACCATATAGGGTGTCATGGTTACAAAAGGGGTACCATGTGACAGTGACCCGACAATATCTGATAAAATTTCAAGATCGGTCGACTAGAGGACACTGTGTTGTGTGATGTGATTCCAAAGGATTCTTTCCACCTATTTCTAGGCCGACCATGGCAGTATGACCAAAATATGATATACCGCAATCATGCCAATACAGTTACAGTGTGGAAAAATGGTGTTCGACAAAAGTTGGTTCCAATGTAGGTGGATGAAGGAAATCAGAAGAACCAAAACAAGTACCGGGAGAAAAGAGTCCTAACATTCTCAACCAAAGAATTCTTAACCAAAGAAAATAAGCAGGGGTGTTGATTTTCCATCATTCCAAAGGGGCTTAGTGTGGATCAGCCGACAAGGGATGTCCTGGCGAAAGTTGAAGAAGTATTGAAAGGATTTCAAGACATATTGGTCGATGACCTACCAATGGGATTGTCGTTGACAAGGAGTATATCGCATCAGATCGACTAGATTCTAGGGTCGAGTATGCCAAACAAGGTGTCTCATAGAATGACACCAAGAGAGAACGTTCATATGAACCAACAGGTTCAGGAACTATTAGACAGAGCAATGATCAGAGAAAGTTTGAGTATGTGTGCAGTACCAGTTGTACTTGCACCAAAAAAAGGAAGAGAGTGGAGGATGTGCACAGATTCAAGGGCCATCAATAAGATC
>LPNX011120116.1:116745-153638 GCA_001517045.1 Pseudotsuga menziesii | reverse complement strand
TCGGTCGAGGGCTTAACAAACCCTCGACCGAGGTGCGTTTTTCTGTTTTTGCCGAAATTCACTTGCCAAAAAGTGTTACCCAGGTCCGTGGATTCACCCACTATCAAGTATAGGTTTCCATTACCAAGGATGGACAACCTCGTCGACTATTTGAGTGGAGCTAGATACTTCACCAAAATCGACTTAAAGAGTGAGTATCATCATATCAGGATTCGAGAAGGTGATGAATGGAAAACAACCTTCACGACGAAGGAATGGTTGTATGAATGGTTGCCCATGTCATTTGGGTTGATGAGTGCACCCAACACGTTCATGAGGTTGATGAATGACATACTAAAACCATACTTGGGAAAATTCGTCGTAGTCTATCTCGACGATATACTAATTTTAGTCAAACCAAGGGAGAACATTTGGTACATCTCCAACAAGTATTGCAATGACTGTAGGAGGAGAAGATGCTAGTCAATTTGAAAAAGTGCTCTTTCATGAAAGAAAAATGAACATATCTGGTATTTGTAATCTCTCGAGAAGGGTTTGATTGACCCATATAAAATCAAGGTTATCCTAGAATGATTGAAGCCGATGAATGCGATAGAGGTCATAATTTTTCATGGACTTGCCAATTTCTATAAGAAGTTCATAAAATATTTTAGTCGAATACGTGTGTCATTGACAATGTGCATGAAGAAGGGTGAATTTAAATGGACGGAAACTGTTAGAAAATCTTTCAAGAAACTGAACTTGAAGGTGATGGAGAGACTGGTATTAGCTCTCCCTGACTTCGAGAAAGTATTCCAAGTCAAATGTGGTGTGAGTGGAGTGGCGATTGGACAAGTGTTGAGCCAGGAGGGCTAACCAATCACATTCTTCAGTGAAAATTTGGATGAATCCAAGCGGAAGTACTCGGTTTATGACCAAGAGTTTTATGTCATTATTCAGGCATTGAAGAAATGAAGGCACTACCTACTTCTAGAAGAGTTCATGTTATATACCGATCATCAGGCTCTAAGGTATTTGAACACTCAGACCAAGTTGAAACAAAGACATATGAAATGGGTAGAATTCCTATAGATTTATACTTTTGTAATAAGGCATAAGTCGGGCAAGTCGAACAAGGTTGTCGATGCGTTAAGTCGAAGGATGATGATGTTATTCACATCGACAGTTCAGAAAAAAAAAAGGAATATAGTCGATGAAGACGGAGTATGAAACCAATGAATACTTTAAGGATGGATGGAAGGTGTTGATAGGGTTGTGGAGCATCGACAAGACATCGTACTTGGATTATTTCATCCAAGAAGGATATTCGTTCAAAAGGCATCGTTTATGCATTCCCTGAGGGTCGATGAGGGATAATTTGATCAGAGAATTACATAGTGGAGTACTTATAGGACATTTTCGTCTCAACAAGACCAAAGCATTGGTCGAAAACATATATTATTGGCCGAGACTGCCGACATATGTGTAGAAATGGGTTCGTCAATGTAGAGTATGTCAGCATGCTAAGGAAAAAAATTGGAATGCAGGTTGTATAAACCATTACTAGTTTCGACAGTCCCATGGGAGCACATTAGTATGGATTTTGTATAGGGATTTTCAAAGACGCAGTAGGGAAACGACTCCATATTTCTGGTAGTCGATAGATTTTCAAAGCTAGCACAATTTATTCTATGTCGGAAGATAAGTGATGCCACGAGTATTGTTGTTTTATTTTTCAAAGAAGTTGTAAGGTTGCACAGATCTCAAAAGAGTATTACTTCGGACAAGGATACTAAATTCATGGGTCACTTCTAGAGGACCTTGTGGAAGAAGTTAAATACCAAGTTGCAATTCAATTATGCATATCACCTGCAAACCGATAGCCATATAGAAGTGGTAAACAGAAGTCTAGGAAATTTGTTGATACATTTGACATCTAACCAACCAAAGCAGTGGGAAAATGTGTTAGCACAAGCAGAGTTTGCGTATAACAACTTAGTGAATCGGTCAATGGGATTGATCCCATTCCAAATTATGCAAGGGAGAATTCTGCATGGAGTTGTCGACTTGACAGAGTTGCTGACGGAGATGGAGAAGAGTGCAGACGCTTAATCATTTACAGAGCACATGAAAGATGTGCACAGCCAGGTGAGGAGATGACTGGAAAAGAAAAATGTAGCATATATGTTGATAGCAGACCTGCGGAGACGAGTGCACTCATTTTCATAAAGTGATTTGGTTTACACACACCTCAGAAAGGAAAGGTTCCCCATAGGAACATATAATAAGTTAAAGATGAAGAAAATTGGTCCTTGCAAAATTCTTAAGAAAATATCAGATAATGCTTATGTGTTGGAGCTACCAGAGGAGTTGAACATTTCGTCGGAGTTCAACATTGCAGACTTGTACAAGTATGAGGAAGGATCAACTAATAGAGGAGAATTGACTATCGACTAGTAGGAGCAGATGTCGAGTCGACCAAAAGAGAAAATTGTAGAGGTTCTGTAGGAACGAGTCATCGAACAAAAGCGTCATACTAAGAGGAAACAATATCTGGTTCGATGGGAAGGTAAGGAAATTAAGGAAGCGGCATGGATTTCAGAAGAAGAGTTCAACCGACTTATGGATCAGTCAGGTTTCTTTCAACCTGGGGAGGATGATGCAGGATAATCCAGACCTGTGACAAGTATAGTCGAATATAAGAAGTTGATTAGCGGACTAGATGAGGAATCACTCAAGGGTAAGGGTAAGCCGAAATTTGAGAACCGATAAGTAAGAGTCAAAGAATAGCAGTCGATGAGTCAACAAAATGAGACAGAAAATAGTCGAGGTTGACAAATTACAGACGCCACGATCGACGAGTTTAATTGTGACAATGCCATAGAAAGGGGTGGTTGCATAAGTAAATGAGCATCTATGGTGGTAGTTGGAGCAATACAAATGGTGCAAGGAGCCAAGGTAATAGTAGGTAACACCTATGGAAGATTCAGACTACTAGGAAATATCGAGGAACTTCTAGAAGAAGAAGATTTGACTGAACCAGAAAGGATATAAATAGGAAATTTACAAACGGAGAAGGGTGGTTGTTTCCATTTGTTGTTTCTCCTAAGTTCTGTAATTTAAATATGAATATTGTACGTAACAGTAACTTCTACTGAGCCAAAGAGCATCAACTCTGAGCATTTTTGTCTATGTAATAGTTCATTTATCAAGTAATAGAAGCAATAATCTTTGGCATTCCTTGTGTTGTTCTTGTGTGGATGTTCACTTAGTTTCATTATGTGCCTTGATCTACAAATTGATCTACCACCTGTAGTCGATCGTGTCTGTGTTAGTTGGTATTAGAGATGCATGAATCTGATAGGCAAATGGTTGAGGGTGTCTGCATCACAAAGCTAACACTTTACTTCATCATTTAGATTAGACTAAATTGTAGGCTTCACCTTGGCTCTTAAACACTTAAATAGTGAACATCTTCTTTTAAACACTTAAAGGTGAGAACTTAGCTCTCAATTCTCTTGAAGTTAAATTGCAACTGTCAATAGTTAAACCTAGGTTGTCCCTGCAAAATCCAAAATCATAATGATGAATCTCTAGGTTGTCCCTACAAAATCCAAAGTCAGAATGATGAATCTCTTTGGTGGCTTGGTTGTAATTATTAGCTTAATCATGGTGTCTTGGCTAATGATTAAAGTACCGTCCTCTTTGGCAGCTTGGCCACTAACACCACATTAGAGGAAATTTGGGGTCTAAAATAGGCCTTATAAGAAAACAAACCAACAATAAATTCTTATGAGTTGGAATTCAAGAACCAATAAAATTTCAATAAAATGAGTCAACCATAATGGTTGAATTGACATATTTGTCATAAAAACTACTTTTTTGTTCGTATCTTCAACATATCTCCCTGTGTTTTTACTCAAATTTCGATCGAGAGGGCTCATTGGATGCAGAATTTAATTCTACATCCAACGAGTACCCAGACTGCATACTTTTGACAAACCTCGCTACCCCAAAAACAAGAAATACCTAAAAAAGTACTCGTGGGTACTCGTTGGATGCGGAATTAAATTCTACATCCAATGAGCCCTCCCGATCGAAATTTGAGTAAGCACACAGGGAGATATGTTGAAAATACGAACAAAAAAAGTAGTTTTTGTCTTTCTTCCTCCAAAATTAATAAATATTATTTTATTATTTTAACTATTATTTTATTATTTTCCTTAGGAGACCCATTTTAGACCTCAATTTTCCTCTAATGCCTTCTTTGTTCCTTGGGGGTTGAACACTCTTCACAAAGAAAAATATATAAAGAGACATTGAAGCACAACAGTCAATTGAACACTTGGCCTTGCATCTCTAATATGCATAACATGTTTAAGCTTTGTATCTGCCATACGAATTTCCATTCATCAAATAAATAATGGAAGAGGGGAAGACGGTAAGCATAAAAGTTTAAATTCTGATCATGATTATGTTATGCTGTCGAGAAAACTTCCATCTCTCAAGGTCATAATTAACTAGCTTTTCCTTTTACCTTATGGTGTTTGGATCAAGGTTCGGCTCACTAATGTTCTCTATGCTCTTCCAACAACGTTACTATATTCTTTGGAAATCTTGCAAGAAATAGCAGAATGAGAGAAAATAATCAAACTTCAATCCAAAGATGGATCATTCTTCACTTCCCAAGCATGTACAATGGTTGTATTCATGTGTACAGGAACAAAAAGTGCTTGTAATTCTTGAACTTTGTCTTGAAGAAATTCAAAAACCATGGTATCAACATGACAATATGATTTCACTAGGACCTTTTTCTTGATTTAGTTTGTGAAGAAAATTAAATTGCAAATGGAACATTGACACTGGAGAAATTTGTTATTGCAGTGCATTGTCACTAAAACATGGTTGCATGCATGCCTTCGAAACCTCATGCCTTCTGCTTAGGGTGTGTTGATTTGAATTTTGTCGATATGGTTTAGAGTTTGTTGATGCTTTAGGAGTGTTCAATGTTCATTAATTAATTGCTATCAGAATTTACCTTTGTCACCCCAACATACATACTTGACCATCAGTCACAAAGGGAACGCAAGAAACACGACAATGAACGCAACAAATACTAAATTGAAGCCATTACTTAACCTCACTGTGCTTTGCACAACAAACACTGAATTGAAGCCATTACTTAACCTCACTGTGCTTTGCATGTTTCTCCATAAGGTTCTGGAGTCCGGTTTCAAGTGTCGAAGCAAAGTTCTTAATGTGGTTGAATAAGGTGGGTGATTGATTATAATTTGGGTAAGGCATTGGCTATTGATCCATCCTTTAGATTCTCTGGATTTTGGTATGTAGCTATGTTGGTGTATTGGTTTCAGATCCTTGGCTTCAGAGCCAATTGAGCCCAAGTGGAACTTTGAACTTTGAAATCACAGGTGTGGTTTTTTTTTGGCTAAACTATCATTATATTGCTATCTAGATTTTAACATATCTTAGTATTAAAGTTTTGCAGCGAACTTGTGTGAATGAATTTGCAGTGTAATGTGATGTGTAGATGTAGTGATTCTTGTCTTAGCATATGCATGGGATCAACACTAGAACTTGTGTCCGTGTCCCACTGGATTGCTTGTAGTGGAATGGTGTGGTTTTCTCGTCATCCTGAGCATCTGTCGACTGTATGTTGGATGATGCAGCAACAAAAGTATCTGTGGATTAACATCAGTGCATAGGGATTCGTCTTGTCACGCTCATTCATAAAGGGGTTTTTTAATTTTGAAAAATAAGGTCAATATATTCTAGGTATAAAGGGGTTTTTTAATTTTGAAAAATAAGGACAATATCTTCTAGGTATTGGGAGGGGTTATAGGGTATGAGGGTTTATAGGTATTGGGGTAAAAAAGGGGGTTTTTAGTAAAACTAAGCAATATATTGTAAAAATATAACTTTTTAATTAGAAGGGATCAAAGAAAATAACTTTTGCAAGTAATTATCAACATCCAGTGAAATTAAGGTATTATATGACAAACTTTTGTAAGTAATTATCAACATCAAATGAAATTAAGGTATTATATGACATGGTTTCACTAAGTGGAGACTAGCAATTTAGTGTTGCTTTTCGATGCCAAAAATGAATTGCTGCAATGATAACAGATCATCAAAAAAATGCAGTATGTGTAAGGACAGAGTGGCCAGAAAGGAATGAAGAACTCATCCATATGATGGAAGTGCAACCGCAGGTATGAAATGTCAATTTGCAGTACTAAAAGAAGGATTCGTAGCCACTAAAATGTGAAAGGAAACAATAATCTATTGCGTCTAAAAAGGCTACTGGAGCGTCTAAAGCTTTTGATTGAAGATTTGTTTAGAGAACAGGAGGTAGGAACTGCATATATTGTTGCAATAAGCATTATAATTAATAACCATGCATGCAATTAGTTGAGAGATCAATTGAAAATGATAAGCAGTCTGTTTGTATGAAAAGAAGTACAATTCAATTGATGATTAGGTGCAATGAATAGCAGACATTACCTCAATGTTCTCGAGCCTGCCGCTGCTGCTCCTCCATGTGAACCCAATTGTGCATCCCACTGAACACCTGCATGCACTCTGTTGAGATTCAGAAAACAGTGTTGCATTCAGTTCTTTGCTTTGCATTTAGAAAATGAAACAGGAATTACCTCAGGTACAATGGCAATGCCACCGCTTAAAAACATCTGCCGAGAATGTTGGTTGCAAGATTCAATAACTTGAAAGAAGCCACAACTGACAACTAAATATAGCTCTCTGCATCAACATTTTACATGAGAGAGGATCCATTGTATCCATGCAGTCTCAAGATTCAAAGGCCCATTCAACAATATCATGTTATGAGGGACATGATTCTCTCTTGGCCACCCAATGACTCTTTCGTCCCACTGGCTGCGTATCAACTCTGGAAACACTAAATTCCAGGCATTAATGAGCTGATCAAAACCCAAATCATTTAGAATGCCTGAAACATGATACATGTAGAAGTAATCCAATGCGTCCTTGATCCCCCTTTGAAATGGTGACCAATCCCTAGCTCTCAACAATATCAACGACCCATAGATGTTCAAATAGATCGAGAGGATAGTGACTCTGAAGGGGGCTGCAGCCCCCAAATTCTATAACAATGTCACAAGTGCTGGAATTTGGTTTTTATTTTATCCGTCAAAATATTCTTTTTAAGGTTTTGACATTTTATATTTCCTGTCAAAATTTTGTCCTCAAAATATTTTTTTAAGGTTTTGACATTTTATATTGCTTGTTATGAAACTTTTTGTTTAAAATTTTAGGGTTTGCTAAAAAAATTACTCTTCAATAATTTCAATTCAAGGTGAAAAATTANTTACTAAATTGATCCAAAAGACACAGCTAGTGTGTTTCTTTACACACTACACATACTATTTTTTTTTTATTTTTTTTTTTTTTTTCAAGAAAAAAAAACGTAATTTTATTTCAAGCCGAAGCGATATAAAATTACATTCTAATACTATTGTTTTAACTAATGGTTGTTTATTTAAGCAGTAAGTAAATCTTGTCACTAGTTATTCTTTTTTTTATTGGCTTACTAGTTGTTTATCATCTTCATTGTCGTTGTATTCTTGAATAAGTAAAGAGTTGGAAGACATATTTTGCATGTAGTTTGGGATTTAATCCTCCTTGTTATCAAGATGTTCTATAATTTGGACAGTGTTGGAATATTAATTCTACACTTATTTTGAAAGACAAAAATAATGGCCTCATAGCCACAATGCAAAACTGGGCAAATCGTCTCTTTCCATCTGATGTCAACAACTAAAAATAAAAGATGGTCAAATCACCTCAAGGTAAATGGCCCCTTTTTTTTATACACCATCAACAGATTTGAAAGTTTAAAAGGAATCTATGGACAGATCGTCCCCATACGAACTTGAAGGTTAACTCTATTCACACACATAACGGAAAAGACAAGGCCATATCCAAGAGTTCGAAGACTACATGTGGACATCAAGAGGTTCGAATTCGAATTCAGATCTTTAAACATGATATTACATTTTCAAAAACAAATTATCCAGAAATACCAGTTTTTTCCAAAACTTAAAAAAAATAGAATCCATCATTTTTGCAAACTATAAAAAACGTGTCTATCTTTTTTTTTTTATGCCAAGTTCTTGAAAAAAAAAATATGTAACTTGGTAAGTTTTTGATAATTACCCAGATAATAAGAGCTTTAAAACTACGCCCCCAATCGCTATGGTGGCAAAAAACCACTGTTCCAAAATAAATAATTGTGAGATTCTCAACCATTTTGATTTATGTTAACTGATATAGGCTGTTAAAGTATGTATTTTGATTCTCAACAATGTACTATAGACTCTCAGTATTGAGTTTAAATATATATACATTACAGAAAATCACAATAGATTTTAAGCAAATCAATATATTTTTAAATAAATTAATAGATCTTTAAACAAATCTTTAAATTTAAACCACAAAAAAATTACACAGAGTACCTTTGAATCTTGATAATGCTTTCCAAGACTATGTCCAGAGTGAGACTCTAGAGTCCAAGGGCTTCTAGGCTCCTTCCAAGTTCAACTTCCAACTTTCAAATCATTTAGTTGAGCATTGAGCACTGAAATTTGTACTATGTAGATGCTAATTACAGTCCTAACAAAATAAAAAAATAATAGAAAAATCATTATTAAATTACTTTTTTTGCTTTCACAAAAAATCAAGAAAACCTACAAAATTAAAAAGCATGGATGATGAAAATAATACTGTGTCAATGACTGATGTTGTTTCCGAAATCTGCATCAATTGAAACGACTTTTTGTTAAGCAACACATGGTTGCAAATTCCTGCATATCGGCAAGTATTTGCTACAACATAGCACTTGTTTTGGCATATGATCGATAGGTGTTTTGAATTAAATGTGTGACTTTTTTTTTTCTTCTTCTTTACTTTACATTTGTTTGTGGCCATTCCTTTATACAATGTTATTTTTTAATTCTCTCAGTCTGCAATGAATACTAAAAGAACATATTATACAATGTTATTTTTTAATTCTCTCAGTCTGCAATGAATACCGAAAATATTCATTTGTAGGTTCCCCATAGAGAGTAACCTACCATTTCTTTCCAGTGAGTTAGGAACTAGTGTTATGTTCCATGACTATTGGTTACTTAAACTGCTGTTAGGTGGGCATATGGTTAAAATATTTTAATAATTATTCTAAACAATCTTCTTTTGTAAAAATAAGTAAGTAACTAATTTTTTTTAATGTTGAAATATTTAAAACTTTTAAACTCTACCTTTTCTTTACTTTTTTTTTCAGATAATTTTATGATTTTTATCACTACATTTTGGTTCTTTTATAACTATATCAACATAACATAAGACTTGAGATTGCTATGAGCTAATGCTTATTTTGTTTCATATTTTGTTTTATGTACATATTCCATATATTATTGCAATTATAGCAGTGTTGATTTGGAATCCAATATTTTAAAACCAATTTGAAGTTTTTTTGATAGATAACATAATTTGAAGTTGGCTTTCATGTAATTTGAGGGAAAAAAACTAAAGAAAATTTTATATTTCCTAATTTTGTTCATCATTGATATTGTAATTTTATAGGTTTCTTCTTGGAAAGTTGGTTTACTCAGAAGTCGTTAGTATATTTTGTTTAACAATGCATAAATAAAATTACTTTTAACACTTAAGTTGTTGTAAAGAAGAATGTTGGTGTGTGTGATTTGGTGTTAAGTGTCTTTACCAAGGAAGGGATGTAAGCTCTAAAGCAACTATGACCTTGCCATTATGCTTGCTCTAATACACCTTTTTTATTCACTAAAAACTTTTATACATCTAAACCATAGATCAAAGCAAGCAAATACATTAGTAACAAAGTCCCCCACAATAGAGGCTATGAAAATAAAAAGTTTGAAACAAGCTTTCCATCTTTAACGTCTATTTGTAACTAGAAAGAATGTTGTGGAATTCTTAAGATCTCTAAAATTAGTCTTTGCTTCATTTAAGCTTAATAATGTTTTGAGATGGACCTATTGGTAGTATAAAACACACAAATATGTGCAACAACTATTCCCATTTTTTTATGTCACTTCCATCTTATAGCAATAGTGACTCTCAACATCAAGGACATTGCCACTTTGTGGCTCTTATTTATAAATGTCTTCACTCAAAAAATGTGGGTGTATTCTTTAAAGTTAAAATTTGAAGCATTTACTAAGCTCAAAAATATCAAACGAATGGCGCAAAAATAGTCTAGGGTTGCATTAGAATTCTCAAGGCTGGTAATAGCAGAGAATTTTACTCCATATAATTTAACAATTTTTGTACTCACCAGGGTATTCATAGGCAATACACCACACCGTACACTCCACAAAAAAATAAGTGGTAGAGAGGCATAACCACAATATTTTCAAGATGGCATGTTGTATCTTAGAAAACAAATGTGTGCCTTGGAGTTATTGGGTTGAAGAAGTGCAAACCATAGTGTATTTTCTTAATAGATCTCTGACAAAGGAGATGGGGAAGAAGACTCCAAAAGAAGCATGGTCTACACGAAAACCACGTCATTTCAAAGTTTTTGGTTTAGTTGTAAATGCATGGGTCCATAAAGAACAACAAAACAAATCAGATGCCAAAGTAAGAAATTGATGCTCAAGAGCTACAATGACACTCACAAAGCATATAGTTAGTTGATGTGGATACCGACAAAGTAATTTCTAGTCGAAATGTTGTGGTTGATGAGAATGAAGAGTTATTTCATAAATAATTTGGATTTGAGAATGATGATTTTCTTAGTAGCAACTCAGGTAGGATGTTTGTACAACCTCAATTAAATGAGGGGCGAACTCTGAGGATGAGTCTTTGGAAACTCTACCATTGCAAGTACTCCAAATAAGCAAAATGACATTGTTGATATGGAAGAAGAGAATCCTACAAAGAGACCAAAATGGTGGCACAACACCAATGGAGATGTTCGGCTATATGAGATGAGGGTAGAAAGAAGACCAAGAAGGGGTAAGAAATGTGATACAATCAATTATGTTTTTATGGATAACATTCAAGACATATATGAACATTGGGACTATGAAGAGGCTAAAGGAAGATTGGATTGGGAGAAGGCCATGCAAGCTGAACATGAAACTTTGATGAAAAATCAAACATGGGTTCTAGGGAAGAAACCCATTGGTTGCAAATTTGTTTATAAAGTCAAGTGTGAACCAGATGTGACACTTGACACCATAAGGAAAAATGAGTTGCAAAGGACTTTGCATAAAAATAAGCAACTGATTATATAGATACATTTTCTCCCATAGCAAAGATGAGCATGATTAATTTAGTTATATTTGTGGCAGCACAATTTTGTTGGAAACTAATAGGATATTTGGATGCCTTGGATTTTCGAAGGAACGTGTAAAGAGTGCATTCCTCGATGGATATTTGGACGAATAAGTATATGTACCATCCATAGGGTTTTCAAATTTAGAGAAAGAACTTCTAGTATGTCAACTAAAGAGAGCTCTCTATGGCTTGAAGCGGGAACCTAGAGCATGGTACATCAAAATTGACAAGTAATTGGGTAAAAAAGTGTTCATTCCTTCAGATCCCAATCTTTATGTCAAAAGAATTAGAAATTATGTAATTATGTTGGTGATATATGTAGAGAACATCATCATAATAGGTAGTGAGGTAAGCAAAATATCACAGGTAAAATCCAATGTATGTGCAATTTTTTGTTAGAATATTGAGAATATGAGAAAATCATACAACAATACAAAACATGCATAGCGTGAGTTATTCTAGTCTTCTATCTATTCAAACAACAAAGAACATGAATAAAAATGTAGATAAGATAATAGACAAGAGAACACCAGATATGCGTATTAAAACGCCAAATGGAGAAACTTCCACAGGAAGGGAAAAATCCTCTCATTCCTCAAAATATCTCGAACATTACACTTTGTGCTCCAGTCTACATATGTTATCCCAAACTGTAATCACTCAAAAATTCGTAAAAATTTAAAATTTTTCATGTGACATAAAATGTCAAATGTCAATGCTAATGAACCACTAACTGTTAGCAGATAATTAAACAGTTTGAAAGAGAAATGAATATTACTTCTTTATAAGGTTCTGTATAACTCAAAGGCTTATCTTAAAATATTGTGTTAGTACTGTTTCAACCTAGCAGTTGTATTTTTCCAGAAAGTAGAAAAGAAATCTGTCTTTTACTAATGCTAAGTGTATTATTGTTTTCTTTTGTCAAGTAGGAAAAGTTTCTTAGGTGTGATCAGGGCTTACTTAGCTTATAGCTAACACAGTGGGACTAATGGTTCTTTACAGGTTTTAACAGGTATGCGTATGTTCCAGTATATATATATTCAGGTCAAGAAAGATACTTCACTAGCATAAATATGATGCTAGAATTAGAATGTTTAAATGCAACTCGTCTCCATAAGAGGTAACGTTGATCTTATTTAAGTCATTAAAACTCCATAAATGTGTTAAAACAAAACTGCATATGCATGGGTTAAAATGCATGACCAAAATACTATGAAAATGAAATCAAATCTACTGGATGATTAAGATTATTTCCAAAGAATACTCGTACTTTCGCTTATAGCAATTTTGATTTAAAGTTTAAATAGGAAGAAATATATAGTACTCAGACTTTTGCTTAGGTCAGTCAAAACAATTGGAGTTTGGTTTTGATCATAAGTATATGAATCTTTTTGTAAAACATAAAAGAAATACTCTATGCTGTTAAACTATAAATCTGGCCTATTTTTTCCAAGAGTTTTGTTTCTAAGGGTACTTAAGTCATCATACCCATTAGATGTATATCACATTTACCTTTATCCTAGGGTTTTATAATTAAATGTTTTCTCAATAAATAACAAAACTACTTTTACTCTTAACTGTTTACTCATTATTTGGATGTTAGAATTACAATTGAGACTCTTATATAAGTCTATGGATTGCACTCACTTGTAACCCCAACTACACAATGCATTAAGAGACTTGGTCCAGGGTTCTCTTCCTAGTTGAAAGAATTCTTCTTCAAACTGTTACAGGTTTTACCTTGAATTCTTTTTATTTGTATCATACGCCACATTTCCTGGTGTACCTTTTAGCAATAAACTATTTTCTATCACAAGATTGTTTGTAAATATCTTGAGATATGGTTACTGGTTTATGTAATATAAAAGATTTTATATTTACTTGGGTCCTAGTTAAACAATTACTCTCTAACTCCAAAAGTTCAAATGACAACTTCAAGAAGTTATTAAATTACCCGTTTTGATGTAGTTTTTAGTTAAAGGAATATTATTTACTTATGTTTTATAAACATAGCTAACCAATTCTATCCTATCTTATTCTATAAACAATAACCATAAAAACATTACATTTCTTTATATTATGGTTTATAAACTAAGTACCAATATGACCAAAGGTTATAATATACTATGGGCAATCAAAAAGAATTATATTGTTTTAATGATTAATGTGTTGATTTGTAATGATTTTTATGCAGATTAGAACTGCATACACAACTGTTGACTTGCACCCACTATGATGAAATATTGTTGAGGACACGTGGAGATGTTTTGTCCACGGGTTAAGTTGACTTATAACAAAGCCCTAACCCTTCATTTCGCAATGAGAGGGTTCCTTCGAATGGTGCGGCCAAGCTGCGAGCTCGTGGTCGCCATGGCTCTGCAATAACCTTTGATTTGAAAACCGTCTTCCAGAAAATTACTGTGTGTTGTCTCGGTGAGGACATGAGGTGGTTTTCGAAGCTTGTTGACTGTTGTGTATGCTTCTGGTGTATTGAAAACTGGTTTTTGGCCGCCAACTTGTGAACTTATATTTTAGTTTTTGTGCACGGTGACATGAGCTTCTACCTCTGGTTGATTACTTCCTTCATGGTGTTTAACTCCTTCTGGGCGTGATTTAGGGTTTATGTTGCACTTCGGCATCTTCATAATTTCTGGCATAACTCTCTGAGGTGCCATTGAATTGGCTTCAAAGGCTTCGCTTCCACGACTTCTCCAGAATGAGAACACTGCCCGTCACGGTTTTTGTTTCACGAAAATGATAAGTTACAAATACATTTTACAGGTGGTAACTAATACTAATTTTTTGCACATGTTTCTCTCCCAGCTTGTGGTGTTACCTGCTAGCTCAACTCTCCATCCTTCAGCCATGAAAAACCCTGGTAAGCCTCGGTTATACTGAGGGTTTCTCCTGCATTGGTGTTGTGGCGGTCGGAAAGATAGGAAACTTTGCTGTGCTAGTTATGGCTCGGCCTTGGTTTACTTGTTATGTTATTGCTTCTTGTTGTTTTGTTTTTATACTATTTTAAAACCCTGGAGGTTATTATGTGCAAGAAACTTGAAGGCTGTTACAGTCGTGACTTAGGGTTTTCGTGAAAGAGCCTTTATGGCCTAGAAGATGTAAGCACTTTTCATTTTAGATACTCGGTTTAAGTCGTGACATTACTATTTTGACCACTGAGTGGTTTCTTGAACTTTTAAGTGGTTTTTATAGGGAAAGAAAAGACTGTTCTTTCAGCAAAACTTATAAACAAATGAAGGGTTTTTTACTTATTATGAAATGTAATAGCTAAAAATTTTGGTTTATTGTTCTGTTAAATTTGTATAAATTGTTTTTGAGCAGGCTTAAGGCTCGACCGATGTTTATTAAAGGCCATGTTTAATTGTTTACAGTGTTATTTAATTTAAAATTACATTTAATATAACTGATTTATAGTAATTTTTACTATTTGAATTTATACAGTGTTATTAGGTAAATAAAGTATTATGTTTCTCTCAGAATGGTTATTATTTTTGGATAACCTACAGTTCTGTAATGAGATGGATTTTACAGAATTAATTTTTAGTTCCGTATCTATTTTACTTTTAATAATTATTATTTATAGCTGTTAGATTTTATGTTAAGAATAAGAATATGAAAGTATGTTTCAAAGATAAAACCTATCTCTTGTAAACCCTAGATGGTTCTTGAGGGTTGCAACGAAACACCTGTGTTTTCATAATAGAATGTAATGTAAACTTGAATAAATAATTATAATTAAACTATGAAGTACTAGTTAGGTTAAACCCTAAGTACTACTTTTACTGTACCTATATCTGTTTATTAAACTTTATTTATTGTATTTGTAATAAATATTAATACTAGTAATAATTCTATGACTATTATAATTACTAGTGATTATTATATAATCTACTATTTTCATGTAATTAGATAATACAGTTACTTTCAGTAGACAAAACAAGTACAACTATATTTCTGTAAATGAATCACATAAAACTATAGAAGTAATCATTTGCATTTTACATTCAGAGTAATAAACAAATCTACTTATTTAACTTAAGCAACCAGCTGTACTAGAGTACTGCCTTGTAAAAGGCATGGAAAAATACAGTTTGGTAATTTCTTTTCTATTCACCTTTCCCTTAGCCAAAAAGCTCTACTGTTTTAAATGTAATCTGCTAATCACTAGTTTTATCAACAAACAATGCTCTTTCTTCTTCATTAACCCTAATAAAATAATAATATGCATATCTTGAAAACTAGAAATCTTTTTTCTGAAAAACAGTAGATAAACTATAAATTAACCTGAACAAATAAAACCTGTTAAATGGATGAGGTGACAATAGCTTAAGGAGGTTGTTCCTCCCAACCAACTCCTGGAGAAAGCTTAATCTGCACTTTCTCAGAACCCCCGAGCCTGTTTCCTGGTCCTCCTGGTAGAGTACTGGGTGAAGGATGTAACCTTAAGATCCTCTATCACTTAACTAGATATACAGTAGTAATTCAGCCCTGCTCACAGCAATAAGAACTTCAGCCTAGAGTAGTTGTACAAGTTCAATCTTCAGCATTTAACCCCTCAAACTCACTTTAACAAGTCCCCTCCATCGAATTCTCATGTGCACTTCATTCACTCAGAATGATCACAATTCCAGAAAATGAGCAGCCTCAGTTGTCTTCAATGGGAATTTTTATATCAATGCCTAGGTCTTCTGCGTCAGTTTTCACTTAATGAACCACCTGCTTCTATTCCACTTTCTTGGGGAATCATGAACACAATTATAGGGAAGTTGACACCTGCAACATTTATGAGTAGTTTGAGGATGCTTCCACTTGTCAGTATACTCTCCACCCAGACGCCTCCACCAAGTGGCCAGTTAACACTCATTTAACAGCTTTCCTAAGCTCGTGTCTCATCATTTATTTATTTTTTAACAAAATATTTTTCAATACATTAATTATCCTTAACCCCACTGGGTCATCAATTACAAACTTTATCATAAAATATAACATAATGTTCTTCAATGACATTAAATTGTTTTGCAAATTGGGGCATGTGACATACATGCCCCCTTAATTTATAACATCATCCTCGATGTTATTTATTCATCGTCCTCGGAATTTCCTTGAAATAGAATTGGATATGCATCCTGCATATGACTTTCCAATTCCCAGGTGGCTTCTTCTGGACTAAGGTGCTTCCATTGCACCTTCACCTGACCAATGGTGTGATTCCGAAGTGAGATCTCCCTCCTTTCGAGGATACAATCCGGTTCCACCAGAAAATCTCCTTCGGGTTCCACTTGCACATCATTCCAATTAATAACATGGGTAGCATCATGTACATATTTTTTAATACAAAAATATGAAAAACATTGTGAACTCTTAAATTTGGTGGTAAATCTAACTTATATGCTACCTATCCTATTCTGGACAGTATTTCAAAAGGACCACAATATCGGGGTGGTAACTTAGCACAACTACCTATCCTCAGAGAACTTTTTTTAGGTCTCACCTTGATAAAAACATGTTCACCTAACTAGAACTCTTTTGGAGTTCGTTTAAGATCTGCTTGGCTTTTCTGTCGATCTTGCACAACTTTCAAGTTACCTTATACATGTTTTACAATTAACTCCGTCTCCTTTAATAATTCAGGTCGTAATACTAACCTGTCAACTGCATTACTCCAAGAGATGGGGGTATTGCATTTCCTTCCATACATAATTTCAAAAGGACTATATCTAGCTGAAGCTTGATAATGATTATTGTAAGCAAATCCTACCAGGTGTAAGTAATCTTCCCATTTACCTGGCTGCTCCTTTACATACATTTTGAGCAGATCCTCCAATACCTGATTTACTCTTTTAGTCTATCCATCGATTTGAGGATGGAAAGACGTACTAAAGTTTAACGCAGTATTTAACCCTTTAAACAAATATTTCCAAAAGTTGCATGTAAACTTAGGGTCTCGATCTGAAATGATCACCTTCGGTATTCCATGCAACCGAAAAATTTGTTTTAAGAAAATATCAGCAATATTTGCAGCTTTATAAGTAGTTTTTATAGGTATAAAATGGGATGCTTTACTCAATTTATCAACAACTACCATTATTGAGTCATTTAAGTTCTGATTTTTAGGTAGTCCCGTGATAAAATCAAGGCTAATTATCTCCCATTTCCAGCTAGGAATAGACAATGGTTGAAGTAGCCTAGCTAGATGTTGATGTTCAATTTTTACTTGTAAACATTCGAAGCACCTAGCAATGTATTCTGCCAATTCATTCTTCATGTTTGGCCAGAAATAATCCTTTCTTAGCATGGTTATGGTTTTCTGATAACTCGGATGCCCTGAATAAGGAGTTTTATGAACTCTGTTTAAAATTAGCAGCTTAATCTTAGGTACATTAGGTATGTATAATTTATCTTTATACAATAATAATCCTTTTTTGTTTAAGTTGTACCCTGTACTTAGACTTTCTATTAAATTTTCTCTTACCTTTGCTTATAATTTCTGATAATTTTCATCTTGTTCTATTCCATCTTCTAATTGTTCTTCCAAGTCTGTCTTATAAGTGCTAATGGCTGCTGTAAAATTCAATTTTGTGTTTCTACTTAATGCATCAGCAACCTGATTCTCCTTTCCTTTAATATGTTGAATTTCAAAATCGTATTCACTAAGAAAAGCTAGCCACCTAGCTTGCCTAGCATTCAAGTTAGGTTGATCCAAGAGATATTTCAATCATTTATTGTCTACCATTAATATAAACTTCCTTTCGATTAAATGATGACGTCACATTTTTAAAGCATGTATGACAGCAGCTAACTCTAAGTCATAGGTCGCATAATTTTTCTCATGAACCTTCAGCTTCCTAGACTCATAAGCAATGACGTGTCCTTCCTGAGTTAAAACTCCACCTAAACCATCATTGCATGTGTCAGTACATACTATAAAATCTTTATTAGGGTCAGCGATTCTTAGAATTGGTGCGGTGGTTAATAACGTTTTTTTAATTTTTAAAACTGTCTTCACACTTCTAATTCCAATCGAATTTCTTCCCTTTTTTTCTATAAAGAGGTTATAGGATTTGCAATTCTTGAAAACCCTTTGATGAATCTTCAGATAATAACTAGTAATCCCCATAAATGATCTGACGTCAGTTACGTCTTTTGGGACTGGCCATTCCTTGATTGCCTTTATCTTTTCGTGGTACACAGAAATTCCTTCTTTAGTCACCACATGACCCAAATACTAAATTTTATCCTTAAAGAAGTCACATTTACTAAATTTTGCATATAGTTGATGTTCTCGTAACTCTTGTAAGACAGTTTTTAAGTGTTCTTTATGTTCCTCTTCAGACTTTGAGTAATTAAGATGTCGTGAATAAATACGACCACAAATTTATCCAGATATTTATGCATTACATTATTCATCATAAACATAAAAACAGTTGGGGCATTAGTAAGCCCAAATGGCATAACAACAAACTCGTAATGACCATACCGTGTCCTAAAAGCTGTTTTAAAGATGTCATCATCCTTGATTCGGACCTGGTGGTAACTAGATCGTAAATCAATCTTTGAGAACATTGTTTCTCCACGTAGCTAATCAAACAGATCATCTATGTGGGGTAACGGGTATCTGTTCTTGATAGTCATTTTCTTTAGTTGGCGGTAATCTATACATAGTCGTAGAGTTCCATCATTCTTCTTAACAAAGATGGTGGGTGTCCCCCAGGGAGACACACTGGGCCTAATGTCATTCTTATCAATGAGCTCTTTTAACTGCGACTTAAGTTCATTTAATTCTAGTATATTCATCCGATAATGGACTTTTGAGTTGGGCACTGTACCAGGTACCAGCTCAATAGTAAAATCTAATTCCCATTTCGATGGAAGTCTCGAAATTTCTTCTGGAAATACATTTGAATATTCCCTTAGGATTGGAATATCTTCCCATTTTAATTTATCTCTGTTATTAGTATTTTCTTCATTAATTACTGTTACGGAAAAAAGCTTTACATCCCTTCCGAACAGCTCTCTTAAGCTGTAAAGCAGAAATCTGCCTTATGGTTGCTTTCTTAGGGATTCATTTTACATTTATTAACTCTCCATCGTTATTTATGCAAGTAAAGGTTTTATCAAAGCAATTCAGGACTACCCTATGTTGTTCTAACCAATCCATTCCAATTAATATATCATATGAACCTAAAGGTAACACATTAAGCTTAACAGAGGTTTCAAATTGATCCATAGTTACTGCACAATTCTTAACAAAGCTAATTACTTTTCTCTTTGCAGCAGTAGCTAGCTGAACTAACCAAGATCTTGCAAACTTTTCAACTGAAAGCTTACACTTTTCTACTAAATTAGAAGAAATATAACTTAAACTAGCTCCTGGATCGATTAAAATAGATATAGGTATTTGTTTTTGCTTACCTTCCACTTCCACCATGGAAGTTTGATAATCTGTTTGCATGTTCTCCAATGCTGCATTGATCGTGGGCATTGTCCTCGTTAGATCACCAACAGTGATCTCCTTCTATATTGTGTGTATGTTGCTAGCAGTCTTCTTCCGATTGGGGCAAACTAATGCATAATGCAGACCATTACATTCCCAACACTTTATTGGTTCCTTTCATTCAAAATTCTTATTGGTTCCTTTCATTCAAAATTCTTAGTATAGTTACCGTGGTTGTTAGAAGATTCTTTATTCCTTTGATTATTTAGATTGGTCTATGAATTACTTTTGTTCCCTTTGAAATTTTTAATAGGAAAATTTTTGGTGTTACTATTCTTAAAATTTCGGTTAGGGACAAAACCTTTCTTTTTCTGTTCAAAGTTATTATTTCTTTTGGCCTTTCAGTTTGTCATACTTTCCTTTTTACGATTCTGTTCATAACAGAAATTCGCTTTTCTCATTGCTTCTTCTAAAGTTTTCGGATTGTCATACTCAATTCTGTCTTTTATATGATAAGGTAAATAGCTGAGAAACTGTTGTACCTTAGGTTTCTCGTCCACAATATACGGCACATACCTCAGCAGACTTAGAAATTTACTATTTAGTTCTTTCATATTCATTGTTCCCGGTTTTAGCTCGTAAAATTCCTTAGCCCTCTCCTCATAATACTATTCAAATCAAAATTGCTTCTTGAAATATTTCTTAAATGTACTCCAATTAATATTTTTCTCCCTTATACCTTTTACTATTTTCAAGTCTTACCACCAAATATATGCTTTCCCTGTAAGATTATAAATAGCCATCCTGGCCTTCAGTTGATTAGAGTAGTTATAAATTTGAAAGTATTTCTTCATCCCAGACAGCCAAGATTCTGTCTCTTCCCCCTTCTCAGTTTCACCATTAAAGGTTGGTGGCTTGATTTTCTTGAATTCCCCAGAAATTTCTTTGTAAGGTTTAAACTTTCTCTTCCTAGTATGGTGATTATCTTCACTACTGTCACTAGTATATTGGAAATTTTGTTTATGTGAATCACCATACACTTCAGAAGATGAGCTACTTTTGATTTTAATTTGTTTAGTCTTTTTATCTTTATGCTGGTAACACATATCTTCAGACTCGGTTCTTTTATCTTTTTCCTCAGTATGAAATATTTTCATCAAAATCTGATTTACCTCTTCCTGAGCTCTCAGAATTATCTCATTTTCTTTTTTGACCAATTCCATTTATGTTTTTAGTTCCGTAACTGTTTGTAGTAGTTCGGAAGAATTATTAGTTATCTCTTCTTGTATAGGTTCTCTTTGAAAATTATTTCATTCAATGTACGGAAACTCCTCATCTACATATTCCTCCAATCTATCCATAACTGTGGTTAACTCAGAAAACAAAATTCTCTGGAAATATCATTCAAAACAAAATAACATCAATATATTTGTTTAAGTTTATTGTTCCGCATATACAAGTTGAGCCACATTCAGGCCTAGTGTCTGAACCTTGTGCTCTGATACCACATGTAATAACTCAAAAATTCGTAAAAATTTAAAAATTTTCATGTGACATAAAATGTCAAATGTCATTGCTAATGAACCACTAACTGTTAGCAGATAATTAAACAGTTAGCAAGAGAAACGAATATTACTTCTTTATAAGGTTCTGTATAACTTAAAGGCTTATCTTAAAATACTGTGTTAGTACTGTTTCAACCTAGCAGTTGTATATTTCCAGAAAGTAGATAAGAAACATGTCTTTTACTAATGTTAAGTGTATTATTGTTTTCTTTTGTCAAGTAGGGAAAGTTTTTTAGCTGTGATTGGGGCTTACTTAGCTTATAGCTAACACAGAGAGACTGATGGTTCTATACAGGTTTTAACAGGTATGTGTATGTTCCAGTAAAATATATATATATATATATATATATATATATATATATATATATATATTCAGGTCAAGAAAGATACTTCACTAGCATAAATATGATGCTAGAATTAGAATGTTTAAATACAGCTTGTCTCCATAAGAGGTAACGTTGATCTTATTTGAGTCGTCAAAACTCCATAAATGTGTTAAAACAAAACTGCATATGCATGGGTTAAAATGCATGACCAAAATACTATGAAAATGAAATCAAATCTACTGGATGATTAAGATTATTTCCAAAGAATACCCGTACTTTCGCTTATAGCAATTTTGATCTAAAGTTTAAATAGGAAGAAATATAGTACTCAGACTTTTGCTTAGATCAGTCAAAACAATTGGAGTTTGGTTTTGATCATAAGTATATGAATTTTTTTGTAAAACAAAAAAAAAATAGTCTATGTTGTTAAACTATAAATCTAGCCTATTTTATCCAAAAGTTTTGTTTCTAAGGGTTCTTAAGTCATCATACTCATTACATGTATATCATATTTACCCTTATCCTAGGGTTTTATAATTAAATGTTTCTCAATAAATAACAAAACTACTTTTATGCTTAACTATTTACTCATTATTTGGATGTTAGAATTACAATTGAGACTCTTATATAAGTCTATGGACTGCACTTACTTGTAACCCCAACTACACAATGCATTAAGAGACTTGGTCCAAGGTTCTCTTCCTAGTTGAAAGAATTCTTCTTCAAACTGTTACAGTTTTTACCTTGAATTCTTTTTATTTGTATCATACGCCACATTTACTGGTGTACCTTTTAGCTATAAACTACTTTCTATCACAATATTGTTTGTAAATCTCTTGAGATATGGTTATTGGTTTATGTAATATAAAAGATTTTATATTTACTTGGGTCCTAGTTAAACAATTACTCTCTAACTCCAGAAGTTCAAATGACAACTTCAAGAAGTTATTAAATTACCCTTCTTGATGTAGTTTTTGGTTAAAGGAATATTATTTACTTATGTTTTATAAACATAGCTAACCAATTCTATCCTATCTTATTCTATAAACAATAACCATAAAAACATTACATTTCTGTATACTATGGTTTATAAACTAAATACCAATATGACCAAAGGTTATAATATACTATGGGCAATCAAAAAGAATTATATTGTTTTAACGATTAATGTGTTGATTTGTAATGATTTTTTTGTAGATTGGAACTGCATACTCAACTATTGACTTGCACCCACTATGATGAAATATTGTTGAGGAAACGTGGAGATTTTTTGTCCACAAGTTAAGTTGACTTATAACAAATCCCTAACCCTTCATTTCGCAATGAGAGGGTTCCTTCGACTGGTGCGGCCGAGCTGCGAGCTCGTGGCTGCCATGGCTCTGCAATAACCTTTGATTTGCAAACCGTCTTCCAGAAAATTACTGTGAGTTGTCTCGGTGAGGATATAAGGTGGTTTTCAAAGCTTGTTGATTGTTGTGTATGCTTCTGGTGTATTGAAAACTGGTTTTTGGCCTCCGACTTGTGAACTGAGATTTTAGTTTTTGTGCACGGTGACATGAGATTCTGCCTCTGGTTGATTACTTCCTTCGTGGTGTTTACATTGCACTTCGGCATCTTCATAATTTTTGGCATTACTCTCCGAGGTGTCATTGAATTGGCTTCAAAGGCTTCGCTTCCACGACTTCTCCAGAATGAGAACACTGCCAGGTAACTGCTCGTCACGGTTTTTGTTTCATGAAAATGATAAGTTACAAATACATTCTACAGGTTGTAACTAATTTTTTTTTTTGCACAGGTTTCTCTCCCATCTTGTGGTGTTAGCTACTAGCTCAACTCTCCATCCTTCGGCCACGAAAAACCATGGTAAGCCTCGGTTATACTGAGGATTTCTCCTGCATTGGTGTTGTGGTGGTCGAAAAGATAAGAAACTTCGTTGTGCTGGTTATGGCTCGACCTTGGTTTAGTTGTTAGGTTATTGCTTCTTGTTGTTTTGTTTTTATACTATTTTAAAACCCTCGAGGTTATTATGTGCAAGAAACTTGAAGGTTGTTACAGTCATGACTTAGGGTTTTCGTGAAAGAGCATTTACGGCCTGGAAGATGTAAGAGCTTTTCGTTTTACATACTCAGCTAAGCCTTGACATTATTGTTTTGACCACTATGTGGTTTCTTGAACTTTTAAGTGGTTTTTACAGGGAAAGAAAAGTTTGTTCTTCAACAAAACTTGTAAACATATGAAAGGTTTTTTACTTATTATGAAATGTAATAGCTGAAAATTTTGGTTTACTGTTCTGTTTAAATTTGTATAAATTGTTTTTTAGCAGGCTTAAGCCTCAACTGATGTTTATAAAAGGCCATAGTCCATTACACTTATTTTATTTCGTCTTTGTTTAATTGTTTACAGTGTTATTTAATTTAAAATTACATTTAATATAAATGATTTATAGTAATTTTTATTATTTGAATTTATACATTGTTATTAGGTGAATAAAGTATTATGTTTCTCTCAGAATGGTTATTATTTTTGGATAACCTACAGTTCTGTAATGAGATGGATTTTACAGAAATAATTTTTAGTTCTGTATCTATTTTACTTTTAATAATAATTATTTACAACTGTTAGATTTTATGTTAAGAATAAGAATATGAAAGTCTGTTTCAGAGATAAAAACTATCTCTTATAAACCCTAGATGGTTCTTGAGGGTTGCAGCAAAACATCTGTGTTTTCAGAACAGAATGTAGTGTAAACTTGAATAAATTATTATAATTAAACTATGAAGTACTAGTTAGATTAAACCCTAAGTACTACTTTTACTGTCCCTATATCTGTTTATTAAACTTTATTTATTGTATTTGTAATAAATATTAATACTAGTAATAATTATATGACTATTATAATTACTAGTGACTATTATATAATCTACTATTTTCCGATAATTAGATAATACAGTTACTTTCAGTAGACAGAACAAGTACAGCTAGATTTCTGTAAATGAATCACATAGAACTATAGAAGTAATCATTTGCATTTTACATTCAGAGTAATAAACAAATTTACTTATTTAACAAATCTACTTATTTAACTTAAGCAACCAGCTGTACTTGAGTACTGCCTTGTAAAAGGCGTGGAAAAATACAGTTTGGTAATTTCTTTTCTATTCACCTTTCCCTTAGCCAAAAAACTCTATTGTTTTAAATGTAATCTGCTAATCACTAGTTTTATCAACAAACAATGCTCTTTCTTCTTCATTAACCCTAATAAAATAATAATATGCATATCTTGAAAACTAGAAATCTTTTTTCTGAAAAACAGTAGATAAACTATAAATTAACTTGAAGAAATAAAACATGTTAAATGGATGAGGTGACAATAGCTTAAGGAGGCTGTTCATCCCAACCAAATCCTGGAGAAAGCTTAATCTGCACTTTCTCAGGACCCTCGAGCCTATTTCCTGGTCCTCCTGGTAGAGTATTGGGTGAAGGATGTAACCTTGAGATCCTCTGTCACTTGACTGAATATACAACAGTAATTCAGCCATGCTCACAGCAGTAAGAACTTCAGCCTAGAGTAGCTGCACAAGTTCAATCTTCAGCAGTTAACCCCTCAAACTCACTTAAACAAGTGCCCTCCATCGAATTCTCATGTGCACTTCATTCACTCAAAATGATCACAATTCCAGGAAATGAGCAGCCTCAGTTGTCTTCAATGGGAAGTTTTATATCAATGCATAGGTCTTCTTGGTCAGTTTTCACTTAATGAGCCACCTGCTCCTATTCCACTTTCTTGGGGAATCATGACCACAATTATAGGGAAGTTGCCACCTGCAACAGTTAGGAGTAGTTTGAGGATGCTACCACTTGTCAGTATACTCTCCACCCAGTGACCAGTTAATACTTATTTAAAAGCTTCCCTAAGCTATTGTCTCATCATTTATTTATTTATTAATAAAATATTCTGCAATACATTAATTATCCTTGACCCCACTGGGTCATCAATTACAAACTTTATCATAAAATATAACATAATGTTCTTCAATGACATTAAATTGTTTTGCAAATTGGGGCATGTGACACAAAGTATTACAATAACATCACAATATATTTCCAAGATATGCTATATATCTACAAAGGCTTCCCCTCATCTGTATTATATATCAAAAGGTATGGAATAATAGCATCCCAAAATACATGTGGGATAAATTATTTTCCAACTCTTTATATAATGAATGGTAAAAAGAGTATTTTTTTCCATGATGCACGTGGGATAACTCAATTTTATGATATTAGAGTTATTTTGTCTGATTTTTCCTTCCAATGCTAGTTATGACATCTTACGACATCAACTAGACATCATTACACATGTAATTATTAAAATTTCACTTTCCAACACTCCCTCTTAATGATGACTAGGAGAACACATAAAAGGAGGAAGGTGTCATTACATCAACTAACCCCCTAGATGACAACTTCTCGCATTCCCAACAAACTACAAAGATACACAAACTTTGCTTTCATCATGGATTTGGTGAAGATATCTACTGCCTACTTTTTTGTGAGACAATATTTCCAAACAAATAATGCCATCCACAACAAGATCTCTGATATAATGAGTATCAAGGTTCATATGTTTAGTTTTGGAGTGATACATTTAATTGTAGGCAATTTGAATTGCATTATGATTGTCACATCTCAATTCGGTAGGAGATTTCAATACTAGTCCAAGCTCTGTCAGAACATGTCGGATTTGCACTGCTTCTTTAGATGCTTCCTTAGCTTCCATGTACTCAGCTTCACAAGAAGAAATAGAGAGTTCTCAACTTCTTACTAGACTGTGAATTCAGTCCTGAACCAAGAAGAAAGATATATCCTATAGTAGACCTTCGATCTGAACCATCCCTTGCCCAATCAAAATCTGTATAACCAAGGAGTAAAATTGTAGCCATGCTAGAATAGAACACATTCTAATGCACTGTCCCCTATAAATATCCAGATATATCTTTTGCAATCAACATGGTTCCAAGGTTTATGCAAAAGCCTCATGAAAGTAATTGGACAACAGCGAAGGTGTAACTTTAATAATTAGATTTGTGTGATGTCTAGTTGATGTCGTAAGATGGCATAACTAGCATTGGAAGTCAAAATCAGACTAAATAAGTCTAATATTATAAAATTGATTTTATCCCGCTTGCATCATGGAGAAAATTATTATTTTTACCATTCATTGTATAAAGAGATGGAAAATCATTTATCTCACATGTATTTTGGAATGTGATTCTTCCATATCTCTTGCATATAATAGAGGTGAAGGGGAGCATTTGGAGATATACGACATATCTTGGAAATGTAGTATGATGTTATTGTAATACTCTATGATAACATATGTGGAGTGGAGCTCAAAGTGTAATGTTGGAGATATTTTGATGAAGAAGAATATTTTTCCCTTCCCATGGATGTTTTCCCATTTGGGGTTTTACCACGTATATTTGGCTTTCTCTTGTTTATTCTCTTATCTCCATTTGTATTCATGTTCTTTGTTGTTTGATTAGATAGCAGGCTAGAATAATTCATGTTATGCATAATTTGTATTGTTATATGATTTTCTCATAAAACCCGTTTATTCTAACATGGTATCAATGGGGAAGGTATATGGTATATCTTGGAAATGCATTGTGATGTTATTGTTTTACTATGGGATATCATATGTGGAGTGGAGATCAAAGTGTAATGTTAAAGTTTTTTTTTGAGGAATGAGAATTTTTTTCACTTCTCGTGTAGGTTTCCCCATTTGATGTTTTACCACGTATATATGGTGTTCTCTTATCTATCATCTTATCTCATTTTTTATTCATGAGCTTTGTTGTTTGATTAGATAGAAGGATAGAATAGCTCATGCTATGCATATTTTGTATTGTTGTATGATTTGTTCATATTCTCAATATTCTAACACTTTTGACATGATTAACTTGGGCCTCCTACATTATTAATTTGGTGTAGAAAATTGGCAAATAGATAAATATTGTTTTTTTTTCATAGACAAAATCTGCCAAAAGTTCTATATATAAGTTCAAGGTTGTAGATTGCAAAACATCATCTACTGGAACTTTCAACCAATATTGATTATAAGGCAATGAATGGATCAATCTACAAGCAACTAGTAGGGAGCTTGATCTATCTTACAACCACTAGACCTGACTTAAGTTTTGTAGATAGTTACATCTCCTGATTCATGACAGCCCCAATGGTAGAACATTGGATAGCGACGAAAAGAGTTATGATATGTGAAAGGAACATAAGATTTGGCATTCTATATGGTGGACACAAAGAACTTCAATCATGTGGTTATATTGATTCATATTTTGTAGGATAAGTGGATGACAAGAAATCTACATTAGACTATGCTTTTAGTCTTAGTATTGGAGCAGCAACATGGACTAGCAAGAAGCAACATGTTGCCTCCCTTTCTTCAATTGAAGCATAATATTGAGCAACAACAAAAGGAACATGTGAAGTTATTTGGCTCATACGGATGCTTGTAGATATTAAGATCCAACAAAACGAACCAACCATGTTTGTATCATGATAATCAAGGAGTTTTTAAGTTTGCAAGGAATCCATCTTCCATGAGCATACTGAGCATACGTGTAAAAGATGGAATAGTTGAGCTACAATACTATGCTGAAAAGGATCAAACTACAAACATTCTCTCCAAATCTTTGGGTCGTGTAAAAGATGGAATAGTTGAGCTACAGTACTATGCTGAAAAGGATCAAGCTACAAACATTCTCTCCAAGTCTTTGGGTCTAGAAAAATTTGCAAAATTCAAAGACAAAATTGGTGCATTTTCTAGATTGGCCATTAAGAAAGGGTGTTAGAGTATAAAGATAGTCTAGATTATAGACTTAGGTTATTTTATGTTTAATTATTTTATTAAAGTCATTTTAAGGATTGAGAAATTATAATTTGTCATCTCACATAAAAAGAAGGTTGTTCTCTTCATTTGATAATATAGAAGAACCATTTTCTCTCTTTCAATTCTCTCTTGTGTTCTTGGTTTCTTTGTTTGCTCGATTTTCGTAGTAGGAACCTCTATCTCCAATTAATCCAAATGTTTTAGAACTTCGAACACCATTGTGTTAGCCTTTCGAGGACAAATTAAAAATGTCAAGTCAAAATTATCTTTAACACCAAAACTACCATCCAAAGAAACAACTACAGATCTTGGACATGTTCCCCTAGTTTTCTACTATGGACAATTTGGAAGGAGTGCACTCACATAATCGTAAACGTCACAATATGCCCTAGCAATTCATAAATATCAACCTTGGAGAAACAATCCAAGCAACACATGGAAAAATTATAGGAGAATATTCTTGCACAAACAATGAGCATAGAATTCTTGACGTTTCAGGAATTAAACCCCATACCTCCATAATTAGAAACAATCCATCAACCCTCAAGGGAAAGAGCCTTAAGCAATGGTTTTCAGCCCCTTTGAAATCGATTAAATTGAACTTCAATGGGGCCTCCAAAAGCAACCCAAGGTCCCCGGGCATTAAAGTCATCTCTAAACACTATAAAGGAAATATCAAAATCTTAGTCAGAGTTGCATGTACACATAACTCAACGCGATTGCAAGCTTTAAAAAAGGCCTACAATTAGCAATAGATAATAAATATAGCAACCTAATTGTGGAGGGGACTCTGAAATCCTCATAAAAGGACTCACATCTCACCCATGGCATCCCACGCGAAAAAAGTAATCACAAGCCAAAGCCTAGAAATAGGGATAGAGATCATTGTGGCTCGGACCTCAAGCCTTCTTGTGATCCAACTCTCATGTAAAGAGCACAACTAACAAACTAGCAAACAACCTGGCAAATGAATGCAGAGTACAAAAACATCGATATGGATTAGGATTGGAAAACCATGCAAGGCAATTACCTTAGACAACACTGTATTTAAATCAATCAAGATCCCACCCATTTGGATGGGATGCTTAATATGGGATACAACTTGCTTGTCACACAATCTATTGCCATTCATGATAACCACCTAGCAGTAGATGGTGACACAGGACAAGGAGGCCATGCAATGGATATGGGGCATGTCGCTTAGGACGAACCATCAATCCATCTAGGAGCCTGAAGAACTAGCAACCCATGGGTACAACGACCAATTTGAAGGCTCTAGAGATAACTCGAGAGAAGGAAAAACCCTTGCTCAATGATAACGATGCTTGTACAAACCACAAACTTGGATTGAACCAATAGGATCATGTTCAGAGGGTTCATCTTGGGCCTATTTCTCCTTGTAATTTCCCACAACAACCATATGATGGCTTTCCCCATCACCTCTTAACTAGGTCGTAGAGAAGGAGACCCAATGGAGGAGAACCATATTACAAAAATGCAAACAAGGAAAGAGAGAGGTATGGTTACAAGGTTCCCATTCTAGTTTTTGAAGACAGGAAACTCAAAGCATATGGGAGAACTAAAGGGGAAGAACGACTACTCAACGGAAGAAGACAATATAGAAGTCAAACCACCATAGTAAAATCCCAAAGGCAAGGGCCTACCTCCATCTCGCAAGACACAATGAGGCTAAGAGACAATAGAATCAAATGAACAAGAAACACACTAAGACTATATGCATTACATAGGGATTTCAAGGTAGGCGCAAGCCCACCACTAATGCTTGCACAATCTAGGGGAAAGATCAAAGGACACAATAATTGACGAAGCATAGGCTCACCTCATTCCAAACAAAGGTTTCTCCATCAACTCATATATAAGGTACTCCTTAACCTTGAATCTTTACTTGCACGCTAAGGAGTTAATGGATTGACAACTGGACTCAATTAAAGAGACCAACAACCCAAACCTCAAAGAAATCAAAGAGGAGCTCCACTAGTTAAATGGAAAGTATTATTTTCTATTACAAGCCCACCAAGATTCAAACAAGGAGAGGGAAATGAAGAAGAGCACCAAGAGATCCCCAACACCCTATCCCCTTGGACAATGATGCAAACTAGCAAGTAGAGGCTTAGGTCCACTTCTCCCTCTATCCCTATATCTCTATGTTTTACTTCAAAGCGTTTAGAAACCATGGTCAAAGTCTTTTTCAAACATGATATTTTATCTCCCCAATAGCTTGTGACAACCCTACTTTTTTAGTTTCATTATGAAGGTCAGAGGCCAAACAACACAAAGGCAATCTAGAATTTTCATTAGAGGAAATTTCAACTTAAAATGGGTCTCCTAAAAAAATTAATAAAATAATAGTTAAAATAATAAAATAATATTTATTAATTTTGGTGGAAGAAAAAAAAACTGTTTTTTTGTTTGTATTTTCAACATATCTCCCCATGTTGTTACTCAAATTTCGATCGACAGAGCTCATTGGATGCGGAATTTAATTCCGCATCCAACGAGCTCTCCCGATCGACATTTGAGTAAAAACACGAAAAGATATTTCGAAAATACAAACAAAAAAAAGTAGTTTTTTTTATGATACCTATCCCCAAATTTATATTAACAAAATGTTTAAGACCTATATGATATTTCAAATTTAAAGCAATTTCATTGGCTAACAAATAATGACATGGAATTTGAATTAAAGTTAAAAAGGCCCATTTTGAGTTGAAATTTCCTCTAATGGTTACAGTGAAAAAGCTCAGCACAAGCTTGATAGGCCATAAAAAAGATTTCAAGTAGAGACACGTCTCCCAAGTCTCTTGTCATGTACTTCCTACTCTTACCCAAAAAAAACACCAACAGAAAAACAACAATTTAGTTGAAGTCACTTTTTAATGATATTCACTCAAGAATATTCTAGCAAGAATGTTTCCAAACACTTCGCTAAGATTTAAAAGTTAAGAGTACAAAACTCTAAAGCATTTCATAAGGTTCATAAAGCATTGGTTGAGAATACGGGCACCTATTATGTGAAGTGAGGCCATAGATCCCTTCTAAACATATAGATCCCTTCTAAACACTAATGTCTTTCCAATGGCCCTAACAACCTTCGTCAAGAAGAGAATTCTCCGCCTGGTGAATTAATTAACTCAAGAAAAGAATCCTCCGCCTTGTAAATTAATTATCTTTTATTAGTACAATCGTTATTTCCTTTTTCTATATGGGTAGAATGCTAGAAAATATTTCTGGTTTTACAAGGGTAAAATATGTTTTTCTATCAACAACGACTTGTTGGGTTCATGAAAGTGGGCAAATAATATAGCCCCATTAGAGTTCAAGGGCTGGTGTCATGTTCGTGCTTGTAATTGCACTTGTAGATGTGCATTGATGAAATAAATATCCCCACTCGTGGCCTCTACACTGAAAGTTCTCAATAATGCTAAATATCCCAAGCTTGGAATTGGGCAGCTAGCCTCATCATGATAAGAGAAAACTAGTTTTTTTAAAGACATTTATAAGGTGATAGAAAATCTTAAGGAAATCAATTTTCATATTGGACACTTCAAAGGATATAACCCTGGCTATCTATACTTAAATCTTGAAATAATTAAGGAAACTTTTATCAAAAGACAAGTCAATTGTTGGTTTATAAGAGTGAGGCTACTAGATGCAAATTTACTTGGTTTTAACTTGTTCAAAAATAGAAAATCTTTAAAAAAAACTATGTTCATAATTGACATTCTGAAAGATGCAAATTTACTTGGTTTCAACTTGCTCAAAAATAGAAATGTTAAAGAAATTGTTGGTTTATAAGAGTGAGGCTACTAGATGCCAATTTACTTGGTTTCAACTTGTTCAAAAATAGAAAATCTTAAAGAAATCTATGTTCATAATTGACATTCTGAAAGATGCAAATTTACTTGGTTTCAGCTTGTTCAAAAATAGAAATCTATGTTCATAATTGACGTTCTAAAAGATACAATGATTGCTAGCTATACTTGAATATTGTTGTTCAAAATATAAAATTTGCATAAGTCGTGGCTACGAAGATAACACTTAAAAGAAGATGAAATATTTCAAAAAATGAAGAACAACATGTAAAGTTCTACTTGGACACAAGTTTCAAGCCATAAGGCGTTTTGAAAGCAATTTTCAAATATAACAAGAGCAGGCACTGAGAAATTTCTTAATTATTCTAAGGCAATTGAGAAAGAAAAAGAAGAAAAAACAACTAAATATGATCGTATAGCTTGTGGATTATCATTAGATCATTCTACGGACATAACCTCTGAAAACAATGTTTCCAATTTTTTCTAAGAATTTGAAGTTTAGAAAATGATCAAATATGCATAAACAAATAATTTTAGTAAATATTTTATTTAACATTTGGAATAAATAGGATTAAAACTAACATACCATATAGTAGTTGAGCCCTATTCTTGATTTTTAAAAGATCTCTTAATTATAATTCACTCACCAGGGCACCTGTATATCATATTATAGTTGCAAAACTTGGATTCTTCAATCAAACTCAACTAAGCTCGGAGAAATAGTGATTTCTGCCTCAGGCAAGTCAAACTCGCAGCAAATAAACCAAGTTTGACTTGTAAGCAATTCCTTGTCAAACATCAGGGATAGCCCTTATATATAATCCAAACAAAAAAATTAAAACTAAACATTTTGTTCATTTTTTTAATTATTTATGTTTGCTCTCCAACCAAAAAATCATGTCTCCAGTGTGTATAGTTTAGAGCTTCTGGCATTCATAACAGTCCAGACTCCAACAAGCAAAGGTTTAAACTAACTTCTCTCTTTTCCTACTTCTCAACTCACCCTAAAAGCTCCCACAGAAATTTGGAGGAGAGTTTTTGTTCTGTTTTCGCAAGACACCGGGACCTAATCCAAAAAAGAAAAAATCGATGATGAACAAAGACTTTGGATGGAACATTTATGAAACAACAACAGTGGGGAAAATAAAATATACATATTGTGGAAAAGTATTATACAAGGCACGAATTGGTTCAAATGTCATGTTACCATAGTAGTTACTTCTTAGGTGCCACTCTATATGTTAAACACCAAGCAAACTTCACCTCAGATTCCTATATTGGAGGTAAAACTAAGAAAGCCAAAAACAGAAGTTGAAATTGCAATGACAATGATGTTATAGTCCTTTGAATACAACCCCCCTTTGATGTAGATCCTTAAGTTTTATTTAAAACCACAAAATTGCCTGCATACCGATTACCACAAGCACTTACATGATTTTGAAAGCGTCTACTTTAATCTTCACATCATAAGATACAATGTGAGAATCTTGAGAATTGATCCTCGTATCTCTACCTTCTACTAGTTAATATCTCTATTAACGTAGATTTTAAATACTAAAATTTTCAACATTCTCGTGAAAGACACATTTATCACAGAAGTTTGGTTTGACAACGTAGATGTAGCCAATTATCTGATCAAAACCGAGGAGGCTTCCTTTTCTACACAAACCTTATTTTTTCTTGAAGTTGAAGCCACTGCAGGTACATCAGACTTTCCATTCTTGAGGTTATAACTTGACATTTTCTTGAACCATCTCGAGTCATGACTTGAAATTTTCTTTAACTGTCAACCATGACTGTCAACAAAAGAATTGATATCATGACATATCTTATGGCTTATATCTATATATATGAATTTGGAATTGAACATATATTATATTTCAATGAAAAAAAATCTTCAATCTAAATCCCTATGTATTTAAAAAAGTGTCTAAATTTGAGTTTTCTCCAAATTATAAATCGAACAGAACAGCTTTAAATGGCTATCTTTTTATTGGTAAAAATCACTATCTTTCATTTGAGAATTTGTTTTTCACAGTAAATCTGAATATAATGATATTAGACTTGGTCAACAATCAACCATGATTCTCAAGTCCCCACCCAATAAGATCAGATGAACCTGTATTTGAAGTTAAAGTGATTATCATCCGATGGCCTATCTTTGAACCTGAAATTACCTTCTACTTTGTCTTTCGAATAATTTGGTCGGTTTCGGTTAATGCATCACAGAACAAAGCTCTTCACCATATAAACCTTAATTAGTTTACAATAGAAAAGTTCTTAGCCACATACCCGGTTAGTTTAAGAATATAATGGTTGGTGTGATGGTATTTTACACAAGTGAACTTAGCAAATAGCTTTATGGTGCAATTAAAATTAAATAAACTTCACGACATTATAATTATTGTTTCTTGTTCACTTGCTTGGAGATTTGTATCACAATTCATCAAAGACAAATGTGAGCAAAAATCGAATTGGAAACTTCCTATATGCAGCAGAGAAAAATCCATGAAGGTTGGTATACAAGTCATACATTTTTTACACAAGTTATATTTACTGATAAGACTAGCTTGAATCCACATTGCAGATCAGTGCAATCATTACATATTCTCAGCACAAAATATTATTTATAATGTAACAAGGAACCATCTCCTGCCATCTCAACATTAATGACTTCCCTCCACGGTAAACATCAGATATTGAGATTTATTAAGGATGTTAACTAACCATAGGGGTGACAGCAGCGGGGTGGGGGATCCCCATAGGACCCAATGGACACACACAATTAACAAATTCCTGGGGACTCACAATAATCACCCCACAATAATCACCAACAACCAGACTGAAGCCTATGCCCTGTACATAGGAACATAGATCTTAAAATTTTGTCAAATTGACAAGGTGAAAACCTTTGGTGATTTGCTTCTAGTGGTCAAAAAAATTCAGAATATGCACACAAAAGAAAGAACTATGCAGAGCAGACTCACAGAATGAATCAAATGGAATCTTAAAGAAATGGTGAGGGTGGATGCCTATCATGTTAAAAGAATCAACAACTCTGTGGCTGATCATCAGGTTAATGCAGGAGTTTATCTAGACAAGGGGTTCCTGGTCCAAAATGGGGTTTCCCCTGAACACCATTGGATCCCCTAAGGATGTTACGAATAGTATCAACATTAGAAATTATCAAATATCCCTCACCAAGCATCTAGCAGTTAATGATCAGTGGGACAGTTGTAGAGACCTTGTGCATAACAACCTTAAAAGTTAAAGGTGGTGTCAAAGTAAAGGTGCGTGAGGGAAACATAACACCCCCATGTGCCTCGAGCTCCCTTGCCAAGAATTCTCCTTTATGGACTTTGTACACAGAAAATGGCGCACAGGAGGGATATCTTTTGGTCGCCTGAAGGTTTTTGCTATCATTTTCTTTGGTGAGGCATGCCCAGTAGATAGATCAGGAGGCCACTGGTCTAGGCCTGATGTGCTCTGTCTATCTTGGGTGAGTGCTACAGGTCAGGATTTTCTTTATATTATTTTTAGTCCAGGTTCACTTTGTGTTGCATAACCAATTCCTTTGGAGAATTTTGAGGGCCTCTCTGTGGGCAAAAGGAGGTGGCCCTGTGTTTATGGGTCAGAGAATTCTTGGAGTTCGGGCGTTTTAGGGGCTTTTCCTGTTCAACTCTCAGCTTGCAGTCAGTGGTCCGGAGACTTAACGGCCTCCACGCATTCAGGTCCTTCAGACCAATGTTTTAAAACTCGGACTCGGACTCGGAATCGGCCGAGGGTCAACTTGGACTCGGACTAAGACTCGGCAATGACTCGGGTGGTTTGATTTTAATGACTTGGTTTATTAAAAAACATATAAAATATTTAAATTTTAAAGAAAAAATATATTTTAAAGATTATAATCCATCATTCCAAAGCATTAGAGACAAAACATCCAAAGTATGATCATATATATACCATATAAGGGTGAACATATCAAAATTGCACGAATGGTACTGTGCCAATGTGCAAGGCTGCAAGCAGCAAATATGTACATGATACCTATTTTCACCCAAAATTGTTTCAAGTGACCAAACTGATACACTAATTTTTAACAATAAGTTCCATGCCTCCACTAATATTTAACAATAAGTTCCATGCCTCCCAAAACCATATTGATATAATAAGGTTTAACAAAAAGCACCATGCAAGTATTTACAATCTAATATCATCCATTTGATTTGGTTACCTTATAGAAAAGCAGTGGTTTTCACATAGCATCATGAAGCTCTATGGGGCACGGGCATACATAGGCATAGCTTTCAGTAACAATAAAACAAGAAAAAAATGCATTAAAATTTTATGTTTTCTACATTCTGTGCAAAAGAAGATAGTAATACTTAGTTGTTATTAACTTATTGGTAAGTAATAACGCTAAGATATCAACTTTATGAAGTGAAGCTGATGATATAG
>LPNX011120116.1:100382-116409 GCA_001517045.1 Pseudotsuga menziesii | reverse complement strand
GTTCATTCAATGTTCTAACCAATTTGGTTCAGTTCACTCCATCCCATAGTATTGGTCAGCATGTCTGATCTGTTGCACATATTGTAACAATGCCTGGGAAATATTGCTGCCGGAACTGATGGTAGAAAATTTAGCAGACCATACACTTTTAATGTGCCATTATCCATACACAGCTATAGCATATTTAGCACCATAGAACTGATACTATCAATCTAAGCTAAAGTCTGAAAAACCCTAGCATATTTAGGGGTAGGAGTTAGGTTAGGCATTATTAATTTTTAATTTTTAAAAAAAATTTGAAATCCAGAAAAAATCGGCGAGTTGGCCTTTTGACTCTGCTGAGCTGACGGTTCGGTACCGAACCGGCCACCCGAGCCGGTTTAAAGGCCGGTTTGACTCGGTGAGGGGTTGACTCGGGTGACTCGGGCCAAGTCCGAGCCGACTCGGCCGAGTTTAAAAACACTGCTTCAGACAATGATGGAAAAGGGAAACTAGGCACATGCTGAGTTTTCTTAATAGTCAAATGAAGGGAATGCATTAAGACATCGATTACCTCTGCCGGTGTGTGAAGCAATTACAGAACAGGCAAGAAATTCAGGAAACTACAGTTAAGAATCAACAGGAAAAGATTGGGAAGTTGATTTCAGACACGGAGATGCACTACCATTATACCATATCATTTTCGCGTTCACTCATGGTTCACAGTCATGCAGGGCAGAATCTGGTATCTTCAGGCTCCAAACAACTTGAGGAGGAGGCAGTGCAGCAACCAGCAACTGCCATCATACAGCAGTCAATTTCACAAGCTGCTCCTGATCTGGAATAAGGAGAGCACTTCATGGAGAAAGGTCACAGGTGGCCATCACTTTACTTAGTCTTTGTGTCATATGTTCTTTACATGTTTGTTGCTGTCAGGACAGTTTACTAGGAAATATAGTTATAGACATTCCAAATATGTAGTTTTCTGGACTCCCTTTTTTTGTCCCCATGGAAAATCTGGTGACGATAGCTCACACTTCGAGAGCAATTTTGGAAAACAGTGCTCAGAATGTTATCAGGCTGTATGGTTCGCCACAGCCCATTTTAATATAAATTTCTACCAGTTTCTGTTTAAAAAAAGGATTTAAATTAACCATGATTTAGCTGTCAAATCTTTGATACAAATTACAGTCCATTTTGTACTTGCATTTGAGAGTTTCATTAATTCAGGCACAGAAGACCCAGTCACAGGACTTGAAAGGAAACCCAGAAGAAAACTTACTTCCAACTATAACAAAAATCTTAGAAATTATCTGCCTAAGATTTATATCATGAAAACGTAGATCATGGGAACTCAGTAAATAAAGAGAAACTTCAATGCATTGAAAGAACTTTTGAAGATGTTTCAGAGGATATTATTGAAAATAATTAATATGCTTTTGAAAAACATATTCCAGTCTCATCAAATGCAAGGTTCAGATAAATATACAATGCGCGCTCATTGCATATGAATCCTTGAATATGACACGGAAGCTTACTACATACACACTAGTAACTTGCCAACGACTCCACCTTCAAGATGTATAAATCACAACACTTTGTTACATACACAGTAGAGCAGTCACAAGATATATGGATGGAGAATGAAAGCATTGAATTGATCTAGAAATAATCAATAACAAGTAATTAACTCAATCATGACAGGCAGATGATGACATTCTTGAACAGAAGAATTCTATACTCACTCATCGAACATTCCCTCTTGGGAATATCTTCTGGTACACACTGTGAGGAAAATAGCTAGCTATCACCTTTCGACTTCCATACAGACGTCCATGCAAAGTATGTGCTGCCAAACATGTGGCTTCTTCCCTTGAAAATTCAATGAGGATGCTACCCACTTCTAGTAACTCACGATCTGTTAGTGTCTCACCATCTTCTTTGGTTGCAACTACAGACACTGGATGATTCACAGTATCCAAACAGGCTTTCTGCCCCTCATCTCTTTCCTGTTGTACCAGGTCTCCAGCAAGAGAATGTTTCCCCAAGTTTAGAGCATCAACACTCTGGTCAAGAGCTTTAAC
The DNA here is from genome assembly GCA_001517045.1 of Pseudotsuga menziesii. Taxonomy (NCBI): domain Eukaryota; kingdom Viridiplantae; phylum Streptophyta; class Pinopsida; order Pinales; family Pinaceae; genus Pseudotsuga; species Pseudotsuga menziesii. The sequence goes on along the minus strand of LPNX011120116.1, from coordinate 114,346 downwards.
AGCAAAAGCTACTTCATTAATTATACTAGCATTGCCATGTTCTTCCTTGTCCTGAGATGTCAAATTCGCATTTTGCAATGCATTTCCATCTGAAGCACCACCACTAGCATCCAACTTGTTTGCCACATCATTCTCATCACATTCCTTATCTTCTTGAACTGGATCATCATTATGATCCACAACAACATCCATAGGCTCTCTTCCATTTTCCATAATATCTTCAACAACCTTATTTTGCTGGTCCAAAGATTTGGAGAGATTTTCACTATCAGCTACATCCAGGAAAGACTTCTGTGGATTTCCATTTTCCTTGCCTTGGGTAGAAGTTATGTTACCTCCCTGATTTTGACCAACATTTGACGTAATAGAAATGTCTGTTTCACTTCTATTCCACCTTACAATATTAAGTGATTTGACAGCACCAAACCTATAACAAGCATATGTTTTGTCACACAATGATAGGCAAAATATTCAAACAAAGTACTCATAATATCGAACAAAGCACATTGAATAAGATTATAATAAAATAAAAAATGGTTGTCCAGCTCTAAACAGGCCCAAGGACAAGGCGAAGAGCCTCCACATTACAATACCTGGTACACTCAATACGCACATCTTCAGAAATTTCTTCCAGTTCAACTTCCGACAGTTGTAGAAGCTCCTCTTTGGTTAGCTGACAATCCAATACAACTATTACTTAGAACTGCTTATAAAAATTGGGCACATTATCACAAGAAAATATCTAAGCACATACCACATTCTTCAGTTCAAGAACCCGTGTAGGCTTTTGCATGAGAGGTTTTGCATGTTCAGGAATACCATAGAATGGAACGCTCCCACCCTTAGAGAAACATATGTTTTGGTAATTAGTATGCAATTTTAAACTTTGCAATCCCAAGGCAATTTCAAGGAATTACATGAATACAAAAGGGATTCAGCAAATCATAACATATACCTCACCAGAAGCATCAGGAGTGGCCTGAACTACAGTTATAACACGACCTCCTAATCTCATACCATTCAGCCCCACACAGGCTTTCAAAGTGACGGACGAATCAGCATACTGCAACAAGCAAGCAAGAACGTTAAGGGAAGCATACAGAGAGACGGAACAAAAGCAAATGCCCAAGGGGTTCATGAAAACCAATACAGCAAACAAGAAGCAAATTTAGAAAATTGCAGCAAAGTTACAACAATTGCAGACAGACAAATGACAATGCCTATGCCTTCAACAAAAGTATCTTGTCAAGGCATAATTGGCAGTCTGCTTAGCACATTCAAATATTTCCAACTGTTGTCAGAAAGTGGCAAGTTGGTATATTTATACACACACACAAATTAGAAATTGATATTTGCTCTATAAGAATGATTACCTAAAAAATATCCTGACCCACTATGAGCCTGTGGTTAAAAAGAACTTATGTTTGACAGCCAGGGAATAACATGCACTATAGAAAAATGAGCACAAAGCCAGGGTTTAATTACCATCAAGCAATTAGTAGTTAACATTAACTATAAGTTTAAAGAAATCGACCCATTCAACATAGCCACCACCTTATCCAGAGCCTTCTGGAAACAGAGAAATATCACTTCAAACAAAAGTCACCAAATCTAACATGGCGACTACCCTTTGCAAGACAAAAAGAGAGAGCTGACAACTAGGACAAGTCACAATGAAACATTTTGCTCTTAAATTGACTTTGAAATCTGAAGATTGGATAACCATCTCTGACAAAACCATCAACAATCTGTGTCTGGTTGATCAAAGAAAAGTTAAATTAAAATTGAAAAATGGCAAAGTTTGCTTTGAACATGAGCATGGCTTCTGGAATGAGCATTCTTAAGACTTCTAGAATGGGAAATTATATAAACATTAAAATTAAATCAAAAGAGATTAAAGATATTTTAAATTAAACATCAATATCTATACAGACAAGAATAACAACAAATTCAACTGTTATCTATTGGGCTTCAGATCAAATCTAATTACATAAGTGTAATAATAAAAATTGCCTTTATAGGCTTTAGGCTTCAAAATAAACATGGTTGATTGACATCACCAGCATCAAAACCATTATTTTTCTAACTAGCATATTTCCAACCAAGTATTCTACTTCGTTTTGTCATTATGGCAATCATGCCATCAATTATCTCAATGTCACTACATTTGTGACCGTGCACAAATCAATTTAAATGCTGGCTGAAAAAATGCAAAAAATTGAGTGTACTCCACTATCCATCATCAATTATCAGCATCAAACCAATGAAACCACCTCCAATTTAGACTAGCTCCAATCTAACTGCATTTTCAGAATTTTGGAATCTCTCTTTGTTACCCACAGGAACATAGATTTCCATCGTTACAGAAAAACACTCAAATTGTTGCCAAACGCACTTTGTTACTCATAACACTTCGATGTTCATAGCCTACAGAAAAACATTTTAACTGTAAAAACCTCACAAATCACACCACATTAAAACATGCAACACCTAATTCTTCTGATGAGAAGTTAAAGGAAAAGCAATTGTAAATACTCTACTCCTTTATTCCCCCCTGAATAGTTGTCCACCTTCAAAAACATGGAGGCGTATCGGTAATGAAGCAAAAGCATAGACCAAAGGTCTACCTTTATTGTGAATTAACAAATTGCCTAAACTAACCGAAGATTACAAATTTGATCCATGCATCTGTCCAGTAAGTTCCTTCCCTTTGAATGAAATGTTAGTTTGAACTTTTCAAACCACATGAAGACAATGTGTTAACTAGGAGTTCACTTTGTTCTCCCTCCAATTTTCATTAACTTGAAAGAAGACAATGTTTTGTCACTTCCATGCTGAATAAAATTTGAAGTTGAAACACTCACCTGTAGAGGAGCACTTAATTTTAATTTCTATAGCATAAGCATCCTTTAATGTTTGGCTCTAATGGTCTCTGTACTCCTTTAGATAACCCTCTATTATAAAATGATTCATGCAACATATGAGTTTTTTCCCTTGCATGTGTGTGATGGTAAACATTGTAATGTTAGGAACATGTATACTCTGAAAACGTCTTTAATTTTCTTTGTTTTTAATGAAAGAAAGTGCATAACAATTACCTCACTTCCACCAAAATAGAAAAAAATACAAATAAATAACCAGACTGGTCAATTGATTGATCAACATCCACCATGAAGCACAAAACCAGAAATTACCACAAATGAGTGCACGTTAACACAATCTCCTGAGATCATGCCACAATTTGGACTTTTTCCGACCACTATTTGTCCGACCAATTTTACCCAAAGTCTGGCCAAAAATTCAGAAGAATTGCTGCAATTGCAGATATAAATTGTTGAGAATATCAATGTTACATTTATCTTGTCAACAAATTTATTGCTAAGGGTCCAGAATATAACTTATCAGCAGTATTGGGGAAATTATTGGGAAACTTTAAGAGATACAAAAATAAACTTATTTTTATCAGTTTTTAAAAATATAAAGCAACAACCAACATCAAACCGACATAGCTTCGAGGGGTAGCTCAATTGGTTGGAGTCCAAATCCAAAGACCATTTGATATTGAGGTCGGAGGTTCAATTCTCATGAATCCAACTCTCTGGGTCCTTCGGGGTCAGGCTCTCAAAACTGGAGGCGATAGGCCCCCTAGAACTATTATTATGGATGTAGCGAGCCTCGACTTCTATTCTCGAGGCTGTGAACCAGGTGAAAAAAAAACATCAAACCGACATATTGCTACAAAAATATGAAAATAAAACTGATATATAAGATATATAAGAGATCATGTGGTACATCAAACATCAATAGTAAAATATGATGAGTCAGAAGTATTAACTTATTAAGCCCTGACAGGATATGGTAGATCAGAGTAAATCCTAGTACACAATTGTTCGGCTGATGGCAATGAAAACAATATATTTCCCTTTGTTTGCTTGCTGAAAAATGGCCGCAATATCCTTAGAGCTCAATCCAAATTATCATGATAATTACTGAAATTAATACAATAATTTCTAAAAAAGAAAATATCAAATAACGTGATAGATTGCGGTTATAATATTGCCGAGGGGTTTAACTCGCAATATAGACTTATTGGCAATCTATCACCGATAAGTGTAACACTAGTTGATATTGCACAATCCAGATGCAATAAGGGTAATTGAGGGTGCTGAATCCATTTATACATTAAAAATTGCAATTAGACCAAAGAATGTATAGCCGATTCCAATGACAATAGCCAAAGAATGTCCAAATCATATCATGTTTAGACTGCTTCATTTTGATATTTATACTATATCTGAAATAAGTGTGGCAGCTACCCAAACCAACCCTTAACTAAGAAATCATATATAATGATTGAAATAATTGATATATCTAATGTTTGATTAGAGCACAATCATTGGAAAACATCTCTTCCACAACACATCCAAGATCCTCATACATGAACTACTGTTAACGTTCTCATGCCTAACATTGTTATCTTCCAATTTTGTTGAGTTCATCTTTTGGCACACAATGGTCCTGGTCAATGGCTTATCTAGTATCCTAACATTTGATAGAAACAGGTGCCCTTGTAGAGTCAATAACTCTTAGAACATCAATGTCTGTTTCCATCTTCAACCTTCACTAGAGTTTCAATTATGTAGAATTTTCATTTTCCATTACAGTCCATTAATATACAGCTCTCTCTCTCTCTCTCCACTTTATCAATATTTTTCCTTCTTATCATCTGCCAAACAAAACATCATCTAAAGTGAGGATTGAAAATGTAACTTGCATATCAATAGTTACGTGGGACTTTAACTGATGTTTCTATCATTTTTGTGTTGGATTTTGTAGCATTGGATAGGTACTGCATAGGCCAAGTGTTGGGCATGCAGGAGTCGTCCAGATTCCTCAAGGAACTTGCTCGAAGAAGCGAGTTACTTTTTGTATCTCTTTCATAAGTCTAACTTAGGAAAAGCACATTATTAACTCAATGTTGGCTAATGACTAAAAAGTGACTTAGGGCCCATGGTATTGGCACAAGGTATTTTGGTCATTGAGATGTAAAAGAAAGCCTAAGGAGAGGATGACATACAACAGTCACAGAGTGAGGGGGTCTCACTAAGTGGGTGGAGAAAGACTTCCATCCAAGTGTCAGGACAAGGTTCGAGGAACGGAGCAAAGAGGAAGCAAGATCGAAGGGCTGATCTTGAGGTTTGGCTATATGCGGATTTGTATATTGCTCAAAGGGCCATTATCTAAAAAAGGGAGCCTAGGGTTTTATATTAATAAAATCTACTGTTTGCTGGTTTTTCCCCAGTTGGGGTTTTCCAAGGTAAATCTAAAGTGTCAAATGTGAATGTGTGATTTCCTGTCTTATTTCCTGTAACACCCCGGTTTTGACCCCATGGTATTAAAATTGTACATGATGTATATATTGTATTGAAATCATGGCGAGGAGCTCAAGGACAAGGCCCTGCCATTGATTTGGTGTTGTTGTATATCGGTGACCAAGGTTGATGCCGATGGGTATAGTGCTAAGTCAGGCACATTACATTTTGAGATATCATGTAAATATACAATTTAATAAAAGACCACAACTAGCTATGCACTACAACGTAAGAGATGGGAGCATAATTTCACAAGGAATAGGGTGGGGAATTAGTCAAACACCTGAGCCATAGGGTGAGACCATATGTCAATGGGGAAACCCATAAACCCTCAGCTACATTTTCGTCCCCTGCACTCAATCATTCAATTTTTCCATAAGAGCAGTTGAGGCAGTTAATGCCTTGGGAAGAGCAAGGCATGGCAATCGGTTTCGTGTCTGAGAAAGCCTACAGTTTGAGCAAGCCTGCAGTCTGGGGAAGCTGCATTCTTGCTTTCGACGCAAGTAAGCACGTGAATGTGTGCCCAGCCCATTATCCCTTAGTCGCCCAGTATGTCTTGGTCATTCCCGATTTCTTAACAGCATTATTCTTCTAATCCATTATGCATTGTTCACTCCCCTGAGTCGCGGAGCAAGTTGTTCTGCAGCGTTTCTCCTGTGTACAAGTGAGAACCCTGTTTCTTCTGTGTTACAGAGTGGTATGCAAACCTGGTCGTCTGTGTTATAAAGTGGAGCCCTGTGTTGTCTCCTTGTGGTTTGTTGTGATGTGCGCCTTGGTTTGGGTCTAAATTGTATGCAAGACTTACGAGTGGAAGAGACGTCGAATGGGCTTGATAAACCTAGTGCAAAGAGGAACCTCACGAAAAGATAAGAGTGGCTGGTGAATCTTCCATGCACGCCCTGAAGAGCACTGAAAGGGAAGGCATAGCCCGAGGGACTGTGTAGCAGAGAAGGGGATGCTTTCTTGTGTTGGGATGCAGGTAATGTGGATGTTAGGCCAGATAGATCTTGTGGAGGTGTCCCTGGCTCTTGAATGAGCCACTAGCTTAACCATTCTTCCTTTCCACTGCCTTAGCAGCTTGTGAAACCCAAACGTAGATTGGCTTGGTTGACAGCCTGTGAAACCCAATTGTATATTGGCTTGGTTGGGCAGCGTATGAAACCCAATCGGATATTGGCTTGATTGTGTCTTGTTATGCATTTGGCCATGTGTGATCCTTGGCTCGACATCCTATGAAACCCAACTGTTAGCTGGCTTGGCTTAATAGCCTGTGAAACCCAGCAGTGAGATGGCTTGGCTGAGTAGCCTGTTAAACCCATCTGTTAGTTGGCTTGGTTGATCCTTAATGTGAATGTTGGCTTGACTGTGTGCAGTCTGTTAAACCCAACTGTTAGTTGACTTGGCTAAATGGCCTGTGAAACCCAGCAGTGAGATGGCTTGGCTGAGTAGCCTGGTAAACCCATCTGTTAGCTGGCTTGGTTGAGTAGCTTGTTAAACCCAGCAGTGTATTGGCTTTTTTTCCTACAGCCTGTTAAACCCAATTGTGTATTGGCTTGGTTGGACACTCTGTGAAACCCAACTGTAGGTTGGCTTAACTGTGTTTGATGTGTTCTAGCTATGTGTGAGCATGTGTTCCCTAGTTCCTTATGGAAGTCATGTCGAGCTCGGGGGTCGCAATTGTGTTGAGAGATTAATGAACACAACTGGCCTATGGTTGGGTGGAACGTTGCAGCGACATAGCTAGTTGCGGGACAACTTCATCTTCAAGATAAGTATTCTCTGTTGTGTTATTTTTGCAATGTATTTGCTTATGAATATATTGATTATGTAGAATGCTTATGAATGAATTAAGTAGAGTTTATTGTTGAATAAATGTCCCTGTATTTGCATTTGTTTATGCCTTGTATTTTCCAATGCATTTGATTAAGATCATGGAGGCTAGAAGCCTGGTTACAAGATCAGAAATGCAACTATCCTAAGGTAAGAAATGTTGGTTTTCTACACCCCGGAATTTGCCTACGGAAGGCGGAAGGTGGAAATCAGGAAAAAGACGAGGCAGAAGGTTGGTTTTCCGCACCCCAAGATCCACCTGTGGAAGGCGAAACGCAAGAGCAAAAAAGAGCCGAAACTTCTAAGGTAAAAGTGTGTTTTACGCACCCCGAAATCTGCCTGCGAAAGGCGAAAGGTGGAAAATGGGAAAGAGGTTAAGGCAAAAAGTTGTTTTTCCAATTTCTGAGGTTCGCACCGGAAGACGGAAGGGTGGAAGTCAGAAGGCGAAAAGTCGAAAGAAAAGTGATCGTTTCACGGGTTTTCCGATTTCCGAGGTCCGCAACGGAAGGCGGAAAGGCGGAAGTCGGAGGCGGAAAGTCGAAAGACAAGATGATCGTTTCATGGAGTTTCCGACTTCCGAGGTCTGCAACGGAAGGCGAAAAGGCGGAAGTCAAAAGGACAAGGTGGTCGTTTCAGGGAGTTCCAGTTCGCGAAGTCCGAGCGGAAGGGCGAAATGCGGAAGGTGAAAAAGTCAGGTTCAGTGCGAAATGACTCTTTTGCTTACAGAATGGATTTGTGAGATGCGAAATGACTGTTACAGTGATGTTTATGCTTAAACATGGATGTACAAGGATGAACATGACTCATGACTGTGTTAAAGAGATAGTAAAGATAAGTTTTAAATCATTCTGCATATTAATCGAGTGTATGGGCACCGGGATCATGGGCATTGAGGTATCAGAGCGAGCAGTTGAAGTCGCGTTCCTCTCCCTAAGTGTCAACTCAAAGGGGAGGGTACGTGACAGTGTGGTATCAGAGCGAGCAGTTGAAGTCACGTTCCTCTCCTTGACAACTCAAAGGGGAGTGTACCTGACAGTGTAGTATCAGAGGAGAGGGGACGTGACATTTCCGTTGCATGATTTGTTGAGATCTAATGTGTTTTTCAGTAATAATTTCAAGTAAATTATTAGAATTGTTTAATCAGGTACGGATCTAGAAAATCAACAGTTTGTAATAACATTTTAGAATAAAGTCCCATATCTTCCCCACTTGGTAACAATAACAAAGGTGTTTTTTTTCAATTCACTTGAGAAATTGAAAGATGGTCGTCCTTTAAAATTAAACCTATTAGAAGCAAAGCTTGATCTTTTACCATATGATTTCACCATATAATCTTGATAATGGGAGGATAGACAACAGTTAATTGAAATACAATGTAAGAATTTAAATAATTTATCCATGATGGGTTGGATAAATTATTCGTAACAAGCATGGCTTGTGGAGTGATTCCCTTCATAAGGAGTATTTGATGGTGTTGCCCTACATTAAGGGTTCTTTCTATATTCTTGTGTTCAATCTTATGTGAATGTATTTTGGTTATTTCTAATGTTAAAGGGTTCAATATCATTTGCAATCCAATTTATGTGTTAAGGATCACTATAAGTGGTATCAGATCTACAAAAGCACATGAAAAAAGGCCCCAAGAAGGGCATAAAGATGAAGAAAAATTTGAGCTACATGGCTCCAAGGAACCACAAGTTGAAGAGACAAAATAGAAGAAGCAATAGCTAGGGTTGTGATGTATATCGGCACCCTCACCACCATGAGAAACAAAAGTCATTAAGGCAAGCTCATGAGCATACACAAACTTACTATGGACAAACATGGAACCAAAACGGCAACAAGTATGGAAGCACATGGAGAACTAAAAGCAAAGCATGGACATATCAAAATAACACAGCAACAACATGGAACCAAAGGAACAACCAAAAGGAAGATCAAGGCGGAAAGGAAGCAATTGGACCCCATGTCCATATTTCACTAGGATGGTTGGATGCACGTGCTTAGTACCGGTTGGATACAATGCTTATTAGATCAGATTATATGGCTTCCTCCCATGTTTTGAGGACGAAACATGCAAACATGTATGGAATGCAATGGACCTAGAGAGGATAATATGGGGTACCTACTAAGAATACTCATGAGAAAGCAAAAATATATATGGGTGTCATTGTATTGAGATATGTTGGATGGTGGACGTATTGTTTTGTAGCAAGCAAAACTTAGCGAGCATAACTTGTGGAGTGATTCCTTCCTTGAGGAGTATTCGATGGCAGTGCCCTACCTTAAGGGTTCTCTCTATATTATTGTGTACATTCTTATGCAGATGTATTTTGGTTATTCTAAAGTTTAAGAGTTTTGTATCATTTGTGATCCAATTTCCGAGTTAAGGATGACTACAACATTCATTATTTGATCTCTAGCAAATGAAAACTAGTATGTCAACACTTCAATAATATCCACAAAGTTACCATAGAAATATAGACTAACATGCTTAAAGAGGTTGGATCCACTGATGAGGAGCAAGGAGTTTTTCACAACTGAGCAAGGTTCAATTCCCATGAGGGTTGTTCATATATCCATGGGGTTGCCTTTAGGTTGGCCAAATGTGTGGTTGCACCCAAGGAAATTATATTAAACGATCTCATGACCTATGCACACATAAGTGGTTCAAATCCCACCCCATGTCTTCAAATTTAAAGAGCTCTAAGAGTTAGCTTAAACGATCCCAAGCCAGACATGAGATCTCTCCCAAATTGGGATGATCATGGATTCAACTCTCTTGATCTCCTTAGGCTTCGATGCTTGGAACATAGGCACTAACGGTTTACCCCGTATACCATATGTGGATCACAAGGAAGGACTTGAAGAGTTTTCTACAAGACTTTCCTTGGAAAGAAATAAATACAAAAAAAAACTCTCTACAAGCTAGATAGAGATTACAACATCCTCTTCACATTTAGCTCTAATCACATACTTGAACCGAACTATATAATAAATCCAATATCTGCAAGGCTTACGAATCTATTTTTCTCGCAACCTCAATTAAAATGTCTTAGAAAAATTCAATTCAGTTTAAAATAAATTTAAGTACCGAATATTTTAAGCAACATATTCATAACCATGTACAAGAACACGTAAATTCCTATAACCCACATAATATGAACAACAATAATTTGGTCTGCCTTACTCGGATAGGCATGGAGATGAATGCCTTTGTTAGAATTGCACAAAATCAAATGACAACATCACCTTGGCATGAAAACACATGCAACATATTTTTCTCTAAGCAAGATGTCTCTAGAGCATGGAAAACAAGATGAACAGCAAGAATAAAAGAAGGAAACGACAACAGTGTTCGATGACAACTAAAATAGCCTGAACTCCTCAATCATTAGTAAACTATTGAGTGCTTAGATGCAACTATCCTACTCACATATCTTTAATTTCTTCAAAATATTTTATATGGATCTACCTAGGGCTCCTTCATTATCCTTTCTCACCAATAAAGTATCATCAATCAGTACAAAAGCAACACATAACTTGCAACATAACATGTCAACAAAAGAAGATACATTAGAATATAGTGATAAATAAATCAATATTTGCATCAAGAGAAAAATTCAATTTCATTATAGAAAGAAATAATGGATCAAGTGAACTGGATGTAACTCACAAGTCTTTGTAGTCCCCATGAGGGTATCACACAATACTACTTCTCATAATTCGTTTCCCCGAGGATGGTGCCCCTCAAAATCATTCTTAATAACTTTAATGCTTGCAAAATAATACGTACATGCCAAGCACCAAACTAATATCTGATTAATAATAAACAATAAATTCAGAAAAGGTATAAGTTATAACTAATGACAACACAAACATTAATCACTCTAAGAATTGATGCTTCCAATTGAAAAGTAACAATTATCATGCATGCAAGCAACAAATGAGGCTTAGCTTGGAACCTAATATATCAAAATGCCCTTAAAAAATGTGGCAGCTAAATTACAAATCTAATCCTGCTGGTTTAATAGACATGGAAGAATTCTGTATATGTCTCCATTTAGTATGAACAAAGTAGAAAACTCTCATTGTGAAATAAAACCAAGGATATTTAGGATAAAAGGCATCCCCTCATCTCACAAACTCTTCAATTAAAGACAAAAAATGGTATTTAAATGTTTGAAGCAAATGGGTAGAAACTTACACAAATGCTACAGTAATTGAGGCATATAACAAGAAGCCATTTATAAGATCTCAGATTGGACAAACAGATGTTTTCATGCCTTCTAGAATGCATGTCTAATGCATGAGAGAAAACTGAATGAGTGCAAAAAAATGAAAAATATAGACCCTTTTCCACCAACTATGGTTAGAAACAAAGTTTCAAATAAGTTGGGATTTTCATTTTTCCCAGAAAAACACACCCACCCCTTTCCTATCTTATTGTTTTCTCTGTTTTTTTATGGAAACCCATCCTTTTATGGATGTCAAACCCAATAATAAGCATGACTCAACCTCACACACTTAAATGATGAAAGGTTTTCCTTGTGCCAGTGTCATACAATAATCTGTCTGAATAGCCATCACCAATATTCAATATGGTCAAAGGCCACATCCAGCACACCCCATGCAAGGGAGGAGTATGCCTGCCAGGATTTGAACCTGGAATATTTCATAACAACCACTCCAAATTGTTGCTAAACCACAGCCCGACAGACATCTTACTGTCTACTTTTATCTAATCCAGGTTTTAGATTTTGGATTCTTGTTTTTGGAGGTGCTCTCCACACCCCTTATTGCTCATGGAAAGTGTCATTCTGCTGAGTCCATTGACCTATTTTGGCCATTTGTGGACATTAATATAAATTCTTTTGATTTTTACTCTTCTCTTTAGAAATATGTATCATCTTTCTATAATTTAAAAAAACAAGAATCGCTCAACAAGAAAATTTAATAACGCAATAAAAAATTGCAAGAAATGCAATAACATTTATTCAGAACAACATCCAATTTGGCCAAATATCTGTTCATGAAAGCGGCCAATCATATACAGTTTACTGTATTAATCTACTGATATTAGTAGGTATATATGTAGCTAGCACATATAAGCAAGAGTATCAAAAGAAGTGCCCATTCTATATAGCCAATAATGCAAGAATGAAGATGAATGCAGATAGCAGCTATCAGAAGACACCCACAGCAAGCAAAACAAATGGAGTTCAGCCTATAAGCCTTGGCGGAATACAGACAAGATTTTTTTGATAATTTCAGAATCTGTGTTAACTAGTATATGTTTTCTCAGGCCTCAGTTTGTATATTTTCATTTTGTCAAGCCCTGAAACTCAAGTAATATATCTCAAGGCCATAATAGTGTTTATGCTAGTTTGTTGAAATGGCCCCAAACTGAAACTTTAGTTACCACAATTTTGTACTATAAAGTCTAGACTGTATACTAATATGTAAACCTTTTATTTACCAGAAAAAACATCTATTTTGGAAAAGGCGCCACACATAGCAATATGTCGTGAATCAGAAGCACATAAAAATAATAAACATAATATCAGTGCATAGTTTACAAATAAAATTTGAAGCATAATAAATGTCAATATAGTTATGTGGGAATGGGATTTCTATCATAGAATAAAGACAAGATTTTTTTGATAATTTCAGAATCTGTGTTAACTAGTATATGTTTTCTCAGGCCTCAGTTTGTATATTTTCATTTTGTCATAGCAATATGTCGTGAATCAGAAGCACATAAAAATACTAAACATAATATCAGTGCATAGTTTACAAATAAAATTTGAAGCATAATAAACGTCAATATAATTATGTGGGAATGGGATTTCTATCATAGAATACAGACAAGATTTTTTTGATAATTTCAGAATCTGTGTTAACTAGTATATGTTTTCTCAGGCCTCAGTTTGTATATTTTCATTTTGTCAAGCCCTGAAACTCAAGTAATATATCTCAAGGCCATAATAGTGTTTATGCTAGTTTGTTGAAATGGCCCCAAACTGAAACTTTAGTTACCACAATTTTGTACTATAAAGTCTAGACTGTATACTAATATGTAATGTAGAAAACTGAGTTTTACTGCTTGCTGGTTTAAATGAACATTTTTGTGTTTTTCACTTCAGCCGGTTATGCATAGGCTGGAAGTTACTTAAAAAAATTGCCGAACAATTTTAAACACACAGTAAAAATTACTAACAGGCAGAAATAAACACATAGACAGTCGCACCATAAATTAATACTCAGAGATTTTTGGCTAATCAGCCCTGGAAAAACCCCCACGGGGAAAACCAGTCAGAGAGAGAGAGATATTTTATTTTCTTCAGCAAAATAATGGACAGAAATACAGTAGAAATACAACTTATCTCCACCACAGACTTTATCCCAAAATCTGGAAACTTGTGTCCAGCAAACAGCAGCCGTACACCCTCGTTTTCTGTGCCAATAAATTGCAGACCATACACAGTAATCCGTACCAGCAATAAATGCACCGTACTGTCTCGATTTCTGTGCTGTATTTAATGCTGTCCGTACAGCATTCAATGCAGGCCATACAGACTTTAATGACCTCGATTTCTGTGCAGGAAAGTACCTCGAAACTCGTGCTGAGAAATAAATGCAACCGTACAGCAGCAACAGGCCGTACTCTACCTCGGTTTCTGTGCCAATAAATGCAACCCGTACAGCATTTAATGAAGGCCGTACTCTACCTCGGTTTCGGTGCAAACATTAAATGGATGT
>LPNX011120116.1:63221-99931 GCA_001517045.1 Pseudotsuga menziesii | reverse complement strand
AATGGTATCTGATCTCTATGTGCTTTGACCTGTCATGGAACACTGGATTCTCAGAGAGCTGAATGCAACTCTGATTGTCGCAGTAGATCACCGTAGGCCCAAGCTCCTGATCAAACAAATCTACCAAAAGCTTGCGAAGCCACAATGTTTCACAAGTAGCCTGACTGGCTGCCATATACTCAGCCTCAGCATAACTCAATGCAACGGATCTCTGTTTTCGACTGAACCACGACACTGCTACCGAGCCCAAACTGAAACAACAACCGGAAGTGCTCTTCCGATCCCGCACGCAACCTGCCCAGTCTGAATCTGTAAACCCAACCAAGCCAACTCCATCCGAACCCCTGTAGTCCAGACCATAGTCCATTGTCCATGCAAGATATCTCAAAATGTGCTTTGCAGCTGTCCAGTGCACACTCCTAGGCTCAACCATGAACTGGCTAAGAGTGTTCACCGCAAAGCACAAATCTGGCCTGGTGTTGACCAGATACATCAACGACCCAATAAGCTGACGATATATAGTAGGATCCACCAACTTGCCCTCGGAAGCATGGAGTTGCTTCCAGTTGGTGATCATAGGTGTAGACATAGGCCTGCAGTCCTCCATCCGGAATCTCTTCAGAATATCAGCTGCATACTTTCCCTGTCCAAGGAAAATATGCCCAGGCTTCTGCCAAACCTCCATCCCCAAATAATAGTGCATCAGCCCAATATCGGTCATGTCGTACTCCGAAGCTAGGTCTCTCTTGCAATGTGCAATGAGACGCTCAGCACCTGTGATGAACAGATCATCAACATACAACAAAAGAATGAGCGACTCTCCCCCGACCACAATGAAGTAAAGGTTGGGATCAGCCTCACTCTCTTGAAATCCCATCGATGTCAGATAATCATCTATCCTGGAGTACCAAGCTCTAGGAGCTTGCTTCAGTCCATACAAGGCTTTCTTCAGCCTGCACACATGAGAATCTCTCCCATGGATCTCGAATCCCTGTGGCTGCTCTAAGTAAACCTCCTCCTGCAGAAGACCATTGAGAAATGCGGTCTTCACATCCATCTGGTGGATCTTCCAACCCATCTCTGCTGCTATAGAAATCATTGCCCTGATAGAGGAATAACGAGCAACTTGAGCAAAAGTCTCATCATAGTCGACTCCCTCAACCTGTGAGAACCCCCGCGCCACAAACCGAGCCTTGTACTTCTCTACACTGCCATCTGCAGCATCCTTTACCTTGTAAAGCCATCTGGAAGTCACAACTGACTTCCCCTCCGATCTCGGTACTATCTCCCACGCATCATTCTTCATGATGGAATGGTACTCTTCCATCATGGCATCTCTCCATACCAGATGCTGGGAAGCCTCCTCAAAAGTGGATGGCTCAGAGTCACGAAGGCATGCAACAAGAGCCATATCTCCTCTGTCTGGCACTACACCAAGCCTTTCAGGCTCCACTACTGTCCTGATCCTCTCCTGAGGTCTGCCAAATGCCTCTGCTTCCTTCAAGGTCTCCTGAAGCCACTTAGGCTTCCTCTTCCTTGAAGGCTGCTCCTCCTCATCTGAGGAAGTCCCTATACCTGAAGGTCCAAAACCCCGAGGACCAGTAACAGATGAACCTGTGCCTGCCGATGCCGTAATCTGAGGACTCAAACCTGTACCTGTACCTGAACCTGTCCCTGAAGTACTAGCCACCTGGACCACCGAACCTGTAGATGTTGTGCCCGTACCCTGTGATCCAGTCCCTCCATAAACCTGTAGACCTGTAAGCTGTATCAAAGAAGCCTGTACCAGTTGAGGTGTGGGAGCTGGTGTCTCCCCCTGCTCTAACCCTTTGGACTTCCGGAAGGCTCTCTCCTCATCAAACTTTACTTCCCGGCGAACAACAACTTTCCGTGAGCAAGGTAAGTAAATCCGATAAGCCTTCGAAGTCTCATCATATCCCACAAAAATACCTCTCTCAGCGGTGGGATCAAACTTCGTCCTCTTCTCAGAAGGGACGTGAGAGTAAGTCAAAGAGCCAAATATGCGGAAGTGGCTCACCTCAGGCTTCTTGCCTGAATACATCTCCTCAGGAGTCTTGCTCCCCACTGCCCTGTGAGGACTCCTGTTCTGCAGATACACTGCAGTACTACATGCCTCAGCCCAAAGAAAGAAAGGTAATCCCTGATCATGGAGCATCGCCCTGGTTGCTACCACAATAGACCTGTTCTTCCTTTCTGCTACTCCATTTTGCTCAGGAGTGTAAGGGACTGTCAGCTGTCTCTGAATGCCCTCCTGTGTACAGAATGCGCCGAACTCCTTGGAGGTATACTCACCCCCATTGTCCGACCTCAACATCCGGATCTTTCTACCTGTCTGCTTCTCCACAAGGGCTTTGAACCCTTGGAAGACTCTCAATACAAGCTCAGACTTCTTGCTCCTCAAGAAGTAGATCCAAGTCTTCCTGGAGTAGTCATCTATGAAGCTGATGTAATACTCAAAGCCTGTCAAAGACCGTGATGACATGGGACCGCAAATATCAGAATGGATCAAATCAAGCACCCCGGCAGCTCTAGTGTCACTGCTCGGAAAAGCAGTCTTGGTGTACTTTCCCAAAGCACACCCCCTGCACACATCACTCTGCTCTGTGCTGAACTCGGGTAAACCTGTAACCATGCTCCTCAACAATCTCAGAGCTGGGTGATGTAAGTGGGCCATCCTCCGATGTCAAAGCTCACAAAGCTCGTTGCTGCTGCTATGTGCCAAAGCACACTGTGGCTGAAATAATAGCTTGTACAACTTTCCACACCTGACCCCGATGTCCATGGCACTGGACATACCTGTAGCCTTGGGATATACCTGTACTCTCCCATCTGAAAAGCACACCCCAAGACCCCTGTCCTCTATGGTGGAAACTGATACAAGGTTCTTTTTCAGCCCTAGGACATACAACACATCCTGCAGAGTCATGGGACTCATGGACTCCCTCTGAAATGTGATGGTACCCCGACCAACAGCTCTCACAACGGTGTTGTCCCCAAGGACAACCTCCACATCTCTACCTGTCTCGGATAACTCTAAGAACACCTCTCAAGCTCCAGTCATGTGGCTCGAGGCTCCACTATCAATGTACCAAGTAGATGAGGTGGATGGACCCCCCTGATGTCCTGCCAACAAAGAATGCTCACTGTCCAGATCCATATCTGTGCTGGTGGCCAGAGAGACTCTCTCTCTCTCTATCTGTCCAGCATACAGGGAAAACTCCCTCTGAAATGCAACACTAAACTCATCAACCTCTGCTGAGGCTGCAGTCTGCTGTCCCTGCCCCTTCTTCTTCTTCTTGCTTGGACATTGTGAGGCATAGTGTCCAAACGCCTGACAAGCATAGCACTTGATTTTACTCAAGTCCTTCTTCTGCCCACTCTGCTGCTGCTTGGCCCCACCCTTCTTGGGACCCTTCTTCTTCTTACCCTTGGCTGCCAAAGCCACATCCTCATCATCAGCCCCTCTCTGAGAACTACTACCCTATACAAGACCTCTCCTGGTCTCCTCCTGCACAAAGTCATCCCATAGTCTCTCCCAGTCAGGTAGGTTCTCTCTGCCCACTATAGCCTGCACAAAAGCACTCCAGGACTTTGAAGCCCCATTCACTGCGGTGCGTACAAGCTTTGTAGGGGCAACCTTCTCCCCAACTGCTGCAAGTTCATCCCGAACTGCAGAAATCCTAGTAAGGTAAGCTGTGACTCCCTCACCCCCATTCATCCTGATACTCTTGAGTTTTTCTCTAAGAACCATTTTCCTGTTCTCATTAGAACTCTCATACAGGCTGATCAAGGCTGTCCACATCTCATGAGCCTTGTCCTTTCCTGAGATGTGAGGGATAATGTGATCTTTAACCGCATCAAGAATAATTCTTCTAGCTTTGCAGTCCTTCTTATTGAAGGCTGATAGGGCTGCTGCATCTGTAGATGCAGGAATGGTGATCGGATTTGCAGTAGTGTTCCTCACTATTTCCGGCCACAACTCATTCTCTTCTAGTAACAACAAAATTCTGGCCTTCCACGGCACAAAATTCCCTGTCCCATCCAACCTATCCTCCAATCTAAGTCCTGTAGCCATCTCAACAACAACTCAACAAAATGTTGTTCACTGACAGAAGTAAAATAACAAAATTTCTGAGTTCTGGAAATTACTGTGTGTCTGCAAAAATCACTGTTTTCTGCACCCTTTGCTCTGATACCATGTAGAAAACTGAGTTTTACTGCTTGCTGGTTTAAATGAACATTTTTGTGTTTTTCACTTCAGCCGGTTATGCATAGGCTGGAAGTTACTTAAAAAAATTGCCGAACAATTTTAAACACACAGTAAAAATTACTAACATGCAGAAATAAACACATAGACATTCACACCATAAATTAATACTCAGAGATTTTTGGCTAATCAGCCCTGGAAAAACCCCCACGGGGAAAACCAGTCACAGAGAGAGAGATATTTTATTTTCTTCAGCAAAATAATGGACAGAATTACAGTAGAAATACAACTTATCTCCACCACAGACTTTATCCCAAAATCTCGAAACTTGTGCCCAGCAAACAGCAGCCGTACACCCTCGTTTTCTGTGCTAATAAATTGCAGACCGTACAAAGTAATCCGTACCAGCAATAAATGCACCGTACTGTCTCGATTTCTGTGCTGTATTTAATGTTGTCCATACAGCATTCAATGCAGGCCGTATAGACTTTAAACTCCTCGATTTCTGTGCATGAACAGCACCTCGATTTCTGAGCCAACCGTACAGTAATAAATGCAGACCGTACACTCGATTTTAACCTCGATTTCTGTGCAAAATCGTACAGCATTTAATGCTGGGTCGTACCCTCGATTTCTGTGCTGTTAGTACCTCGATTTCTGTGCAAATTTAATGCCCTTCTGAGTTCTGGAAATTACTGTGTGTCTACAAAAATCACTGTTTTCTGCCCCCTTTGCTCTGATACCATGTAGAAAACTGAGTTTTACTGCTTGCTGGTTTAAATGAACATTTTTGTGTTTTTCACTTCAGCCGGTTATGCATAGGCTGGAAGTTACTTAAAAAAATTGCCGAACAATTTTAAACACAGTAAAAATTACTAACAGGCAGAAATAAACACATAGACAGTCACGCCATAAATTAATACTCAGAGATTTTTGGCTAATCAGCCCTGGAAAAACCCCCACGGGGAAAACCAGTCACAGAGAGAGATATTTTATTTTCTTCAGCAAAATAATGGACAGAAATACAGTAGAAATACAACTTATCTCCACCACAGACTTTATCCCAAAATCTGGAAACTTGTGCCCAGCAAACAGGAGCCGTACACCCTCGTTTTCTGTGCCAATAAATTGCAGACCGTACACAGTAATCCGTACCAGCAATAAATGCACCGTACTGTCTCGATTTCTGTGCTGTATTTAATGCTGTCCGTACAGCATTCAATGCAGGCCGTACAGACTTTAATGACCTCGTTTTCTGTGCAGGAAAGTACCTCGAAACTCGTGCTGAGAAATAAATGCAACCGTACAGCAGCAACAGGCTGTACTCTACCTCGGTTTCTGTGCCAATAAATGCAACTCGTACAGCATTTAATGAAGGCCGTACTCTACCTCGGTTTCTGTGCAAACATTAAATGGCTGTCTCGATTTTCAGTGTGATCTCTCTTCTGGAAAATCGTACCCTTCTTCTCAGTCTCGACCTCCTTGCTCAGCTCTCTCTTCTTCTCATGCAAAAATGAAAAGTGAATGCCCTTTTGCCTCCCTCAGCCTTTTTGAGTAACCCTAAGTGAGTTTCTAATCCAACGGTGGAAAAGAAATCTAATCCAATGGATGAGAATCAATGAGAGTAAAAATCCCTTTTATTTATTTCTCATAAATAAAATTACTCACTCACTTAAATTTATCAAAAAGTGACTTTATGTTTATAAAGTCTCATTAAGTGACATTTAATGTGAGGGTCACCTTTTTCCCTCTTTAAGTGACCTAGGCAAAATAAAGTCACCTAGGGCACATCTGCCTAGGTACAAAAACTAACATGTAAACCTTTTATTTACCAGAAAATACATCTATTTTGGAAAAGGCGCCACACATAGCAATATGTCGTGAATCAGAAGCACATAAAAATACTAAACATAATATCAGTGCATAGTTTACAAATAAAATTTGAAGCATAATAAACGTCAATATAATTATGTGGGAATGGGATTTCTATCATAGAATAAAAGCATTACAAATTTTAGGAATGCAAGGTCAATAACTTCTATTTAAGGGATAATGAGTTCTCACCCATTCTTGCTGCCAGAACAAGATACAACATACTTGAATGAAAATTAATTTGCACATAACAATATATATTTAAGAAATTAAAAAAAGGTCCTTAAAACCATGGTTGCATCAGGACCATGCCAAACCCATGCAATTCAAAATGTTTCACTCAAACTTGAAGTTTGGAACTCTAAATTTCAAATAAAGCTTTTAATCTTTATTTTTTCAAGATTTTGATATAATATGCACCAAATAAAATTCAGAGATTATTTTGGTGTTCGACTTGATCAAATATTTATGATTATCGACTTTGAACTTTGATGAATCCCGAAACCTAACACATTACGGATAAACAAAACATTTGATACTAATCAGATAGATATTACATCTTATAGGTGGCTAAAATTCTTCCTAGAATTTAGACACTTTCCTTTAGCAAACCTCGCTTCCTGGCTGAAGTTATGTACTGGGTTATAGTGGAGGAAGTGTAAAATTCAATGAAGCATAGGATCATCAAGCCTGCAGGATTCAAATGGAAAATTGTAGAAGAGAGAGAAGCAATTGATCAACTCAAATCAATAATTCATGGAAGATGATAATAAAAAAACTCATGAGAGCAATAATTGGAATAATTAATCATAATCCATTAATCAATATCAATCCTCATATTCAGTAAATAATATGTAATACAATGGTTATATATATAGGAGAATCCGAATGCCTAAAGAGGCAGTTGAATCTACCAACCTGGACTGACTTAGGAGATAACTCGGTGTGAGAAAATCACCACTACAGCTCACTAATGCAACTCCAGATCACTAAAACAGTTCACAACTAGTTAATTGATGTGGGTAGGTGAGCAAATTCGCCCTACCTCCCTTAAATCATGCAAACTAACACTCGAGTAACTGAGAGTGATCTAACTAATGGGAATCGGAGCATAACTGAACATAGTTGAGCACTGACTAGGGTCAACTGCTGGACACTATTGGTGCACTCAGAGTGGGTTCAAAAATTATAGGGATTGGTCCTTGGGGCACCTAAACTCATGCAGACAGGTACAGTAAGTGGCAAGTGTCCCCTAGGTGTGTCCCCCACGCACTAGTGGAGCAATGAAGACCTCCTAAGCTAGGAAAATGTCAAATAGACTATGTTGTCAAAGGAAGTGGTCAAAGGTACGATTAATAGTCCTACCACCCCCCCTTAATCCTGACTTTGGACAACCTGGGCCCTAGAAACTAAGACCAAAGGTCACCCATACAATCTAAATGTAAAAGGAATTGCTTAACAAACTGAGGAAAACGGGGAAAACCTCATGGGAACCCCAGCCCCCCCTCAAAATAAGCAGGAAAATCAGGATCAAGCTTTCATACTAAGAGAAAAAAATTCTTCTTCAGTAAAAACTTGTGAAAATATTTATGCAATTTGCATCTCTGTGGAGTAGTAATGCAATGTGATGGTCCTTGTGTGCACTAGTATCCTGGGACTGTGCATGTGAACCTCTCCAAACTAAATGATTATGTCTAGAGATTTTCTTCTTTGGAAGAACATGAATCTGCTCAACTGAATCAAGAACATAGACAGCTGCATAATAGACTATGGGACCATGTAGAGCAACTGAGATAGTCTGACAAAAGAGCAAAAGTGCCTGAGAATTCAAACCATGTGAGCTAAACCCAAGCAACTGAGATGTTGCAGCGTTGAAGATTGAACCTTGTGAGGTAAAAGCATCTCCCGTTGTGTTGAACAAGTGTCCAAGAGAATGCAAGAGGTCTCCATCTTTACTAACACTGTGAGGAGATGAGCATGTGATCAAGTAGTAAGGCAGAGAAGACATGAGACCAAGGAGAGCAAATGTGTGAGCTCTATAATCTGATCTAGCTTTCCAAATATCCATGAAATCACAATATTTCATATCAGCAAACTCATGAGAAGAAACTGACATCGAATCCCTAGCAGCAAATTTGAAAGAGACTTGAGCTGCTTGATTTTTCACACCAAAACTGATGAGAACAGTCCCAAGCATAACTGAAAGGTCTTGAAACTTGAAATATGGACCAAATAAGGTGATATCAGATCCAAGAATGAGGAACAAAGGTTCCAAGTGCGCCACTGAGATGGCAGATGCCTTATTTTCTCCTTCTTCAATAAAACTCTAAGAATTGGTGCAAGCAATCAGGTTAGGATTTGCTAGAAGCACTAGTTCAATGTGGGTGAAAGGATCACTCCTAAAATCTGACATTTCTTCCAAAACATCCAACATGTCACTTTTCTACACACCAGCAGCATGATTGGAGAGAGAGGAATTGAATTTCTTTTCATCTCCTTAAGCATTCACTGGAAAACTTTGCACAGAATTTAGAATAGAACAATCACTTGAGAATGACTGGGTAGGATGGAAGGAGGGTTTTTCTTCAACAATGGAGGTTCAAATGTCTTCTTCTGGATCAGTTGTATGAGAAGATGAGATATCAGAGATCTCATAAACTTCTGGAGCAACAGGAGAAGGAGTCACTACAAGGAGACTTTCCACAATTCGAATTGAACGAGTTGAAGATTCTGTTATTTCTTCATCTTGAACAACTTCATCAAAGAGAATTGAGGCCGAGGCCTGAGACATTAAGGAAGAACACTTTAGGAGGTGTTGGATTCGCTCTAGGTATTATCTACTTCTTTCTGCACACCAAAGGATCTATCTAGATTTCTCCAGAGCTCAAATGGATGCTTAGCAAATTCCATGAGATAGCACATATTAGGAGTCATTACCATACACATACTTCCATATGCTCTATCATAGTCATTTAGCTAATCATTTTCCTGTTCATAAAATTCTTTAGCAAAGACACATCAAGGAGATCATGGTTCTCAAGATATGCAACCATCTTCAATTTCCACTCAGCATAGTTGAATGGCGATAGAGGAGGAACTGATTTCAAATCCATAGAAATTGTTGTACCTGCAAAAACAATTCAATTTCAACCAAATTAGTTCAAACACTCTCCACTTTGACATGTACACTTTCTCTGGATGTTTCACATCTAGATAGACTTCTTTGGACAAAATCCAGAGGGAGCAAGGCAATAATGCAAGGATTTATGTGGAACCCAATAGCTTCTAGTGCATCAATGGAAGCTTTCGAAGTTCGCTGCTGGCCTTGATACCAACTCTGATACCATGTAAAATTCAATGAAGCATGAGATCATCAAGCCTGCAGGATTCAAGTGGACAATTGTAAAAGAGAGAGAAGCAATTGATTAACTCGGATCAATAATTCATGGAAGATAAAAAAAACTCATGAGACCAATAATTGGGATCATTAATCATAATCCATTAATCAGTATTAATCCTCATATTCAGTAAATAATATGTAATACAACGGTTATACATATAGGAGAATTCAAATGCCTAAATAGGCAGTTGAATCTACCAACCTGGACTGACTCAGGAGCTAACTCAGTGTGGCAAAATTACCACTAGAGCTCACTAATGCAACTATGGATGACTAAAACAGTTCACAACTGGTTAACTGATGTGGGTAAGTGAGCAAATTCACCCTACGTCCCTTAAATCATGCAAACTAGCACTAGAGTGACTTAGAGTGATCTAACTGATGGGAATTGGAACATAACTAGACATAACTGACCACTGACTAGGGTCAACTGCTGGACATTGTTGGTGGCACTCAAAGTGGGGTCCTAAATTATAGGGATTGGTCCCTGGGGCACCTAAACTCATGCACACAAGTGCAGTTAATGGCAGGTGTCCCATAGGTGTGTTCCCAATGCACTAGTGGTGTGAGGAAGACCTCCTAAGCTAGAAAAATGTCAAATAGACTATGTTGTCAAAGGAAGCGGTCAAAGGTAGGATTAATAATCCCAACACTAAGACTTCATGGCTAGATCTATTTTGACTTTGATTTCAACCCTCGAACATTTGACAGTTTCTTTCATTTCTATTTATTATCTTTAAAAAGTTCAACAATATAGTTGATCCATTTAGTGAACTTCTAAGAGTTAAAATCATAACAAAAATGATTTCAAATTTCTAACAACATCCATGGAGATGTTTTCCTGCAATATTGAAAGGATTGGAAGAGCATGTCCATCCCATTTCATGTTTCTTCGTTTGAGTATACTACACATCATAGTTTTAAAAATCAGAATCGAACTTGGAATCGATCGAGAGTCAACTCCAAATTGGAATCGGAATCGGTCGATTTGAATTTAATGAATCGGTTTACTAAAAAATAAATAAAATATTTAAATTTTAAAGAAAAACAACATTTAATCCATGATTCCAAAGCATTAGAGACAAAATATACAAAAATCGTTGATATATCGGCAACATCATGATATATCGCGATGCTAACTCCTCAGTGATATATCAGCAATATATCGGCCGATATATTCTCCGATTTTTTGGCGATTTTTTCGAAAATAACATGATTTATTGCCCTCTTTTTGCTCATCTGCCACAAATCAAAAAAGAATTTTCCTATGCCCATAAAAAAAGGTCGCCTTGTTTAGTAGTAATTGGTAGTGTTAAATGGTAATATTAAATTCTTAAACTAAAAGTGACATACTTAAATTTTTAACATTACCATTAATTGTTTCAGGATGTTTACGAGTGGTTCCAACCTCATCGGACTTTATATGCAAAAACTAGAATGTTAGATCCCATTCAAAATTTAAGCGACTTAACAGTTTTCAGGATTTCAAGATTACAAAGTTTCTACTGGATTCTATCATGTATGAGGGTATGGAATTGGCATTTAATCAAGCATATCAACCCCTCTATGTACCTTGATGTTGGTCATGTTGATTGTTGAACTCCTATGTCATGACCTTAATAAAAATGTACTCTTCACTCAAGCAAAATTACTTATTAAGCATGCGAAGTTTTTTCTACCTTATTTTAACGATTGAATTAGGAAGTTTCATCAAAATTGTAAGGTGTTGACAAAACCCTTGTGACTAATGTCCTTGAAGGATCAACTTAGAGATTTGAGGTAGAGGAAAGGAGTAGAGCCTAGAGGGAGGCATAGGGTGCTAATGATGAATAGGATCCCTATATAGGTAATGATTCATTGACATTGATGATTTATGTTTCACATTCATCTTTTTAAATGTCCTTGCTCATTTATTGATTTAAAATATACATATTACATATATACATACATAGAGATTTAAAATATACATAGAGTCCATGAAACCCACAAACGCTAGGGCCTTCTAGCTCTAGAGGCAGAGCCATTACCAAAGCGATTACATTTTCCCGTAAAAGGGATAAAGGGAATCAATAGTTTGGTGATTACATTGACTGTATTTTTTGGTGATTCATGAGTCGGGGACTCAAGATTCAGGACATGATTCATTTTTTATGTGTGATGTATCACTAGACATCTTATACATCTTTTATATAGATTTTCCTTCCATATTCGTGTGGCAAAGTGTTTATTTGATGTTCTTGTTACTTTAGATGTTTATAAAATTCAAAAAAATGAATATTTTTGTATTTTTACAAGTTTGTTGATATATTGCCGATGATTGCCAACTTATTTGCCGATAAATCAAATCATTTCTTTTTGGACCCTCGGCGATATATTTGCCGACACGATATTTGTTACATTGGTATATACCATATAAGAGTCAATAGATCAAAATGGCACAAAGTGTATTGTACAATACATATCTACGAGACTTGAACAAAATACATAATGCCATAATGCCAGTCCAATGTTGTGATGTTGCCTCAGTCAGTCCATACGATTCGGTCGACTCTAGACTCCACACACAGGCCACTCCCACACTGCAGAGTGCATTGTTGGGGTTCTAGTTCCATAGTCCATTCAACCTTTACGGTTTAGTCTTCACGCAGTCGTCGGCTCTCAAAGGTTCTAGACTTCCACGATGCCAACAACACAACGAAATAAATTTTGGGGGGTCGAGGGTAGTCACTAGATAGGTTATGAGTTGGGTTAGGTAACTTAAGTTCGGAAAAAAATTTAAAAAACCGTCGGTACCAAACCGGCAAATTCGGTGTTCAAATCGGCGGGTTCGGTAATGAACCAGTCACCGAACCAATTTGCTCGCCGGTTTGATTCGGTTACCCCTTAAACCAGTAAATCAGCTGAATCTGAAACCGGTTTGGCTGATTTTTAAAACTATTCTGCATACCATTGTTACAATTAAATACCTCGACATCTGCTAGCATCTTTAGCCAATACACATATCTTTGCAACATAACCATTGTTTTGTTCACTATGAAGCAGCCAACATCTTTGGAGCAATGAGCCTCTCCCATCAAGAATTTTCTTTGGTCACCCTTCAACACATATAGAGTTGAGGAGAAGACCATCCTGCTTTCAACACACAAACAGTTGAGAAAAAGACCATCCTACTTTCAAGATGGAAATCTTTAAAATACTCTCAACATACACTAATAAAGATCATTGCAAGGCTTTTGCTATGGACCCAAAATCTGGGTCAACATAAAATCCTCATTGTTCAAAGACCATCAGACTAAAGCTTTAACAAAGTTGCAAGAGAATACACTAAAGGTCTGGAAAGAAAATTAGTACATTACTGTGTACCATTTTTATACATGATCACCCATGTTAAGTTACTGCAATAAATCCATCTAATTGAAATACTGACCTTACTGGTATTAACATAATCTCCATAAATTGCACCAGCTCGTTATTGGAATGAATGCTCGTCTTCTTTCCAAGCATGCAATGCCATATAAATATTTATCATCCATTGATAGCTAACATCTAGGGGAAATCCATGCAAATGCACACCATTGGGCTTCTACATTAACCGCACTCCCCATTTCCAATGCGGCTTTGTTGGATTGTTTAGGGAAGGATGTAATAGGGAGAGTGCCCTAGGTCACTGGTTTAATATGAATTTAACTGTATGCAGATAGACAATGATTACTGAAAATCAGTAATCGCTAGTGTAGAATTCATAAGCCATAGTGAGAACATGGTACATAAAAAGAACATAGTTGAGTTTAGGCTTTGAGATTTACTAGCTAGAAAGAAAGAAAAAACATCACTTCCATAGATTTTTCTAAATGGTAAGTTTAGTCTACCATGATGCACAATAACAGCCCCCATGGTATACCCTGAAGCATCTACCCGAATGCCATATGTCATATGTGATTTTAGCAACACCCACATCAACACCTTATAAAATTTCTGCCTCAAGGGTTTGACTGATTTCTATTAGGCCACATCAACACCTTATAAAATTTCTGTCTCAAGGCTTTGACTGATTCCTATTAGGCATCAGCCCAATGAAATGCGTGACTACCCGTTGCAATGCATTCATAGGTGCAACTTTATCAAAAGAATACTCTGCATATTTTTGCAGGTGATTTGCTACGCCAATGAAATCCATGTAGTTCAATCAAATAAAGGTCAATTCATAATCGTTTTTGTCTTCTTTGGGTCAAATTTGGTTTCATCTACTACAAATCCCAAACATTGTGTGCATTTCTTTGAAGATTAATTCATAATAGATTTTGTTGACCCGGATTTTAGGAGCAATTCAGTGGACAACAAACTAAATTGCAGATCTTATTGTGCTATAGCAGATCAGATGAACCAAAAGGTACTTGAACAACGTAAGCACAATAAAATGTATAACAAAACAATATTGCAGCAAAAACAGAAGCTTTACTGATAGAAGAGTTGTAATAAAAAGTATCAATCTTTGACAAGAGATGTAAAGATACTGCTACTCCTATGATATTACAAGTGGATGTTGTCATTATGCAACATCAGGAATGAAAAGCCTTAGAATATGAAAATTCAGTACATATCAACTAAATCAAACTTAACTAACATAGGAACAGAACTAGGGTATCTGCTGGTACGTCCTGAGCTATGGATTAGGCTGCAATGGAAAGTAAGGATCCCAAGCTCCCATCTCTCCTACCCATGGCCAGACTGCTCTCTATGTCAGCCATGGTTCTCTGCAGGGGAGCATGGGGCATCATTGTCCCCCAAGGAACTTTCCACTGCCGCCCATGCTTTTGTATGTGAGCTCAAGGATGATCCTTTTTGGTGATCCTTTCTCTACTACTAGGGATCTGAAAAATGCTTTAGGTAGACAATATACTCCTTCCACAACATCTAGGAAGTAGTCAACGCAAGGTCATCCCATAGACCTCCTTGAAAGCTACGATTCCCCTACACGATGGAAAGGTGTCCAAGCTTCATTTGCCCCTTCAGACTTGTTCATTGAGAAATCATCAATTGTCCCTAATGTCACTTTGAAGGCCGAGTGGGTTGAGCCTTAGACTACTCATCTTATGAGCTAGGCCATGATTTGTCCATGCAACACCATATGGTCATGGTCATCCTTGCAGAAGTCATGGAACTCAATCTAGGCACGTTGGGGGTCCTTTCTTAAAGATGTTGTGGCCATCCATCATGTTACCCAAGGTTTGTTGTGCTTGAGTTTGGCACTTTCAACAAGGGACCGAAAGTGGTAAAGCAAGGTCCATGGTTTATGGGAGGGGCAGGCCTCTTCATGAGGCCATGGCAGAATGAAATCGACCCACATTTTCAAGTCGTCTTTTCTCCCACATTGAGTTCGGTTGCCAAATCTTCCTCTGTAGTTTTGGGATTCCAACTCCCTGGAATCCATCGACAACATACTTGAAACCTTTGTCTCTGTCTACAAATCCACCGAGGCAAAATCTGCAACTACTTCTTCATGCCTTTGTATCTATGCAGACTTGAATGAAGGGTTGTCAGATCAAATATGCTACATTATGTTAATCCCCAATGGTCAGAAGTAGTGGACAATGAGCATATCGTGCTCCAATGTAGATTGTGTTTTGAGCATGGGAACATGGTGACCTCTTAGCCAAGCCCCAGGGACCATATCAACTCTAAAGGAACTCCCCAAACCACTTCTTCATGGAAGAAGTCAACCAATACTCCCAAAAAGTTGAAACCATCCAAGCCTTCAGATTTCATTGATAATGCTACAGAACATGTTGTTGCTAATCTTTCTGAGAATACAAAGTCCCCTACTACCATCTCACAACATTCCTTCGCACTTATCAGCTTTCTTAGTTGTTATCCTATTGGGTTGGCAAAAGAAGAGATGACTCAAACTCTTCCAATCAAGATGATACAGCTCATCCCTGGACTTGACAACAAAAAATTGATGACTTTGTTGCCATCCATGTAGACAAATTTTGAATGGATGTCAAGAACGGAAAAGTAAAAAAAGGTAGAGCATAATCTCCTTGTATGCTGGTTTCAATCTTCTTTTAAATGAAGTTTCTATCTTCATGGTGGCCTGCTTTTGTGACCCTCATTTTTGGCATCATATACATGTTTGTGCTATGGTGCTTTTGGTGGCTGCATGGGCAACTTGCCCTATTTTTGTATAAAGCCATGTACATTATGTTTTATTAATAGTGAAAGGAAATACCCCATAAAAGGCCATGTGACAAATACCCCATCAAGAGGAGAGCCACAATTATCATGAGGTGGTAGAATGGGACAGAAGGCACATGCAGTGAGTCGGGCATACAATTCAATCACTTTGCAGAACCAAAACTTTTCGGCCATAGCTCGGAATAGCATCCCTCTCATTTGCATTGGAAAGCTTCGAACAAACTACACAATATTAAAGGATCCATAACTTTGTTGAAGGACTCTTGGACCCCAAAAGCCACTCTAAAAAGCCTAAAAAACATAAATTTCACCTTTTGGCCCAAAACTACTCAATTCAAGCTCTATCAAACCTTGTTGGAGACGACCCTAAGGGTAATATAAATGGTGTTTATGATTATCTACATCATCTGTCTTGTCTAGATTTATACCGGTTTCATTTTTACCTATGAGGTTTCATATTGTGATTGGTAATCACTACCTTTAAAGCATTGGATGGACTTGGGGGCATATACACCTTGACGTAGCCTCTTCTCTTGTTGACATTCTTGATGAACATTTTTGTTGAAGGTTTCTTCAATTGTATATCATGTATATTCATTCCGTTGGGGGCTCTTTTCTCAAGTTGATCATTTGTTGAGGAGATCATCTTATTATTCCCCTTGTTCATGATGTTCTAGTTACTACTTTCACTTGGTAATTAATCTTTCATTTGTCATATTTCATTATTTCAGTTTTTCCATGTGTAAACATGCCAAAGTGGTTTGGGATATTTTATTATTGCCAAATGTTTTAATATTTCACTAGGGAATGCAAGTTTTTGTCACATTTGGTACAACACAAGAGCGTAGTGCTCACCTAAACATGTTGAAGCAACCATAACACTCCCCCCTTCCCACCCCCCTCAAAAAAAAATGGCATTCACTTGGGAATAAAACTTATGCCTAATGCTATAAAACACGTATGGGTAGTGGTCCCCCTTTGGCACACATATTGAGGTAACTTATAAAACCGGCATATATCCATCCTAAACGTGGATCTATCAAGCACTAAGAGGCATCCAATTTCTTAAGGTGTTATTTTTTTAATGACATTTTATTTGGATTAACATTTTTATTTTATGAGCAAATAAGGATTTTTTTTTTAAATTTATTTGGTTTTCCTTTTTCTTTTATGAGTCGACCTAAAAAAATTAATTACTTTTTATTTTTGGTACATAATGTGAGTTCGTTACATGTAACATTACACATCTCCCCCATACTGGGTTGTAAGCACCTCGCTACTCTCGATGCACATAATTTTAGTTCGATACATTACATAACGTTACACATCTCCCCCATATTGGGCTGTAGAGCAATAATTATAAGCACCTCGCTATTCTCAGTGCAATAATTATGTAATATTCCGTTTTTGATAAAATAGAATAACTGAGGACTAATAGCACCAGCAGTAGAAAGGTGCATCAATTCAATATTATTAAGTCATTAGTGTAGAAAGAAGGCCATCAGAGTTCGTATTCTAAAGCATGTGGAGCATGCAGGCCTTGTTTAGTTAGTATTAAAGTCAACATCAAATTAGAATTGCATGCATGCAAAAGTGAAGCATAAACCCTAAAAGTGACATGCAAACCCTAAAAGCATATGAAGATCTATTTAAGAAGGGTTATGGGACTAAAGGAGATAGCTATTGTTATTGTTGATTGATTTTGGAGTTTCGAGCAACAACACAACGTGCAGCCGCGACAGTTGGGGTTGGAGACGATGTTCTTCAACTAGCAAGGGTTCGGCAGTGAGATATATGCCCTAGTCTCTTATTGGGATAGATCATCCAGGTTTATCCATTGCATCCATCATATACTACAGTATTCGGAGATCCAGCACATTCCGAAGGGTTATTAGCAGATCCACGTTTTGCAGCCGAAAGTAGCAGGGAAAACACAGAAGGATTCGCTGGGACCACAAAACCCAGTCTTTCCTCCGCATGTCAGCTTCCTCTTTCTCAGCAGGCCTATCCTACGATATGCAATGATTATCAACCATCAGTTTGCTCACCTGGAACAGCTATCAGCCAAACAGATCAGTTGGGGCGTGAGCAGCAAAACTGTCAATCAATTCACTAGGGCACTTAGAGGCAGCCAAACCTCCGTATGTGCCAAGCCATCTCTCCGGCATCAGCAAACGGACAAGCTCAAAAAGTTTCAGCCCGAACGGACCTCTCCTCCTACAAAAACGTCACCTTCAGTCTGGAGGGTTTTTACGATACTGTGGGGCGGTAACACCAGAGGAAAAGAGCATTATTAGACCACCCATCCGAATCCTTATGCATGCAGCTATCTCTGGAGTCATTATCAGCTAGAATATCAGTGGTAAGTGTTAATCTCTCTTTGCAAAACCCTAACCCTAATTCAGCTATATTTTAGGGCATTTTTGCATGGCGAGTTTGCATGCACAGTTATTTTTCAAATTTGTATGAGATTGAGTGTGTGAGTCAGCACTATCATAGAACATTAAAGAATATCAGTATTTGGGATATTACAGTGGTATTAGAGCATGTTCCTTGCCAAC
Organism: Pseudotsuga menziesii; assembly: GCA_001517045.1. NCBI lineage: Eukaryota > Viridiplantae > Streptophyta > Pinopsida > Pinales > Pinaceae > Pseudotsuga > Pseudotsuga menziesii. Next base: position 81,675 of record LPNX011120116.1, on the reverse strand, counting down.
TGTAGGCATGCAAAATCGTAAATGAATTCAGAAGACCCATACAACATTACTTATTGGAGACAGAGGTTTAGAAACAGTGATAGAGGAGAAGAGAAGTTAGAGGACATAAAGTTGGGGGACAGAGAGTATCAGTTTGGAAAGGGCAAAGAAACAATGGCCGATGATGATAAAACAGCTTTCAATAGTCTCATATCAGCCATAAAAGAACTCGCTACTGGGCAAAAAGAAATGATGAGTACCTTCAGGAAAATGAAAGAGAAAAATGGGCCCACCCCACACAATCCCTTGTTTCCCAATAGTGATAAGGTATCCACAAGTAGTAGTGGGGAGCACTTACATACCAACATGCAAGTCGTCCCCATATATACAACAAGCCTTCCTGACCTACCATGCGTCGATTCTTAGATAGTCCAGCTGCATTGCATCTAGCACAAGTAGAATCAGAAGAATCCATGAATGCCTATCTGAGAGAGTATAGAGCTTTAGAAAATTACTTCCATTCAGCCATGACCTTCACCGACTTCTGCCACTTTAAAAGTAAGAACAAACCCAGAGCTTACAATAGTCCATTCACCCAAAACTATGAGTTACAGTGTACTGTAGGGAAACTGACTATCCCTACCTTTGAGGGTACCCGGGGTGGCCCAACAAGGAATTGGGTGCAGAAGTTGGATACATACTTCCAGCTCAACCCCATGATTGAGACAGATGCCATTAAATTGGCTACTTTGCATTTGGATGGAGAAGCCCATGAGTGGTGGTACCACAGGTTAGTGACACTGGGTCACAATACCATCACATCGTACCTAGACTTTACACAGAGGCTCATCGAGCGGTTTGATCGGAAGGACCCTGAGGTACACTTTAGAGAGTTGGCACAGCTCAAGCAGACAGGTAGTGCAGATGCATTTATTTCAGGGTTTCAAAGGATAATAGTACCTGCTGAGGATGTGCATGAGGAGATAGCACTAGAGCCATCCTGCGAGTCTAGCGACACCAGCACATGTGATAGTCAGATTGTGGACAAGCCGTGTTATGGGTTGGAGTTGGTACACTCTTCATCACCTACAGCAGGAGTCCAGACAGTTATGACAGGCGAGATACATGAGGTGCAAGGCAATGAGCACAACAGTCGAGACTGTGGGCAGTCGCACATGGAGGTTAGGGAGAGTTTATATAGGCATGAGATAGAGCTTCCAGATGATAGTCATCGACAAAAGATTGAACGTGTTAAAGAAATCATTCTAGCAATGAAAGAGAGGACCAAGATACTTCAGAACACCATATTACAGTGAGATGTTGAGCTTATAGCCCTTCGAGTTGTATGTACCAAGTCAGCGGTCAGGCTTTCTAGTATCGAAGAGCACTTAGATTCCTTGATGGGGCAGCAGAAGAAACATACTATTGCATTTCAAAGCAGTCCTCTTCAGGAGTACATAGATAAGGCTTGCAGTAGCTTGAGTCCACATTTGCATAAAGGAGGATGGTTTTTACAAGTTGGCCAGGATCGAGAAATTGGGCAACAGTATATAAGCATTCCAGTTGAAATCAGAAGGGCAGAATGTCAGCTTAGTAGGATTATTCCTTGTGATGGTGCTTATGGACAAGCTCCTTTTCGAAAGTTGGATTGGAGAGAGATTAAGAGTTGGTGTCCTATTGAGTGGGCGATTCTTGGGAAGACATTCCTAGCCAAGGGTATAGTCCCACAAGAGCCTTCGGATATTTGAGATGAAAGATGCACAAGTTTGCATTGGGATCCAGGTGGGAGACCTTGTGAGGGACGGATACAATGTTTACTGATGGTGTTACTTAGGAGTTCACAGGATGCTCCTAGTGTCGATACTACGCAGGGTAGCGGAGGATGCATTTTGACCTCTGCAATTCTCAGATTGAATTGGGACCTTGGTATTATAGTGACTGGCAAATTAGTGATTGCTAGAGGATGCTTTCAGGAGGTCTCTTGTGATGGTACCTTGTTTACACCGTGGTTAGTCACTCTACTTATAGGAGGCTTCCATGGGACATTTTGTGATGGCACCGTGCAGTGCAGTGCTTTGAGCAGAGGGTGCTATAGATCTCCTACGATAATTTGGGACCCTGGTATCATCCCCAGATTCAAGTTGTTCAGTTTGATTGATTGTGGAGTTGCGTTGGCATTGCTTGAGGACAAGCAATATTTGGCGAGGGAGGACTGTAATGTTCCGTTTTTTAAAAAAAGGGAATAACTGAGGACTAATAGCACTAGGAGCAGAAAGGTACATCAATTCAGTATTATTAAATCATCAGTGTAGAAAGAAGGCCATCAGAATTCGTATTCTAAAGCATGCGGAGCATGGAGGCCTTGTTTAGTTAGTATTAAAGTCAACATCAAATTAGAATTGCATGCATGCAAAAGTGAAGCATAAACCCTAAAAGTGACATGCAAACCCTAAAAGCATATGAAGATCTATTTAAGAAGGGTTATGGGACTAAAGGAGATAGCTATTGTTATTGTTGATTGATTTTGGAGTTTCGAGCAGCAGCACAGCATGCAACCACGGCAATTGGGGTTGGAGACATTGTCTTTCAACTAGCAAGGGTTCGGCAGTGAGATATCTGCCCTAGTCTCTTATTGGGATAGATCATCTAGGTTTATCCATTACATCCATCATATACTACAGTATTCGGAGATCCAACACATTCCGAAGTGTTATTAGCAGATCCACGTTTTGCAACCGAAAGTAGCAGGGAAAACACAGAAGGATTCGTTGGGACCACAAAACCCAGTATTTCCTCTGCATGTTAGCTTCCTCTTTCTCACCAGGCCTATCCTACGGTATGCAGTGATTATCAGCCATCAATTTGCTCACCTGGAGCAGCTATCAGCCAACTGCCAATCAATTCACTAGGGCACTTAGAGGCAACCAAACCTCCGCATGTGCCAGGCCATCTCTCTGGCATCAGCAAACGGACATGCTCAGAAAGTTTCAGCCCGAACGAACCTCTCCTCCTACAAAAACGTCACCTTCAGTCTGGAGGGTGTTTACGGTACTGCGAGGCAGTAACACTAGAGGAAAAGAGCATTATTAGACCTCCCATCCAAATCCTTATGCATGCAGCTATCTCTGTAGTCATTATTAGCCAGAATATCAATGGTAAGTGTTAATTTCTCTCTGCAAAACCCTAAACCTAGTTCAACTATATTTTAGGAAATTTTTGCATGGCGAGTTTGCATGCATAGTTATTTTGCAAATTTGTATGAGATTGGGTGTGCAAGTCAGCACTATCATAGAACATTAGAGAATATCAATATTTGGGTTATTACAAATTATATTCCATAAATAAATTAATAAATAATTGGGTTGCCCCCTCTATAAATTCATTGAATATATTTTTGGGCCCTGCATATCCCTTGGCAAACATGTTGAGTTGGTTGAGCTTGCACTTGTTTTGAGAGGCTATCCATGCATGCACACTAGTCTTTTTTACCACTTCCATCCATTCACTTTACCTTGTGTACATGTCCATTTACCTTTTCATCCTCATCTTATTGGCACAATCTTCTAGGTGGTGCGCTCCACTAGGGGGTCCGTTTGCATCTTTGACTGGTCTTGTTCACACTTTATCTCCACTTGGTTGAAGGTTAAGTGACTAAGAACTAATGCACATGAACATGTATTGATGTTTTGAGATGGTCCTTCAACCTTGCAAAACCACTTCTTTGAGCACTTACACTATTTTCAAAGGTTGTTGTATAACTACTACAATTATTTTATTATAGTGACTTGCCATGGAGATAGTTAGGCAAATAATGTATTATTTTCCAAGAGAAGAGGCTCCCTCTATATAAAGCAGTTTTCTCTCCACTTTTTGCATGATGGTTGGGAGATTGGGGATTGAAGAAGTTCTACCCTTCAGCTACATTGTACATCGTTTTGGCAAGCTTAATGGAAGATTGGAGGCATTGCTTCTATTTTATGTGAGGCATTTACATGTGCAATTTTTTCACATGTTGATATTGTAGGAAACCTTTGTAACTTGTTACGAATGCCTTTTAAGGGTGCATCTACCATTTCGATAATATAATGTGAGCATTTAATCCCTCTTGTATTTTTGTTGTTATGTTAATCTTGCATTTAATAAACTAAGTTGTTGCTATAAGTAATTTTACACCACCTTCATAACCATGCTTTAGAGTGGCACCCCTAGCTCACCAAGGTTATTTTTCAGCAATTATTTTCAGCAAAGCTAAGGCTGATTTGTGGCATGTATAACAGCCCTCTTTTGTCTTACATATCTATGCACACACCCTCTTAGATCTATGCTTCCTTGACTCAATTTAGCCCACAATGTGGTAGGCACTAGTCTTAGGGTTCTCATCACATTATATTTCTCAATCCATTCATCTTTTCACTATTTCTACAGCCACTTATTTTGTTAAGGCTTACTTTTCAAACATCACCTAAAGCTTCCATTCCATCGCCTTACCAATCCTACCTAGGGATACCCCCCTTGTGTTGAAGAAGAGCCAACCAGAAGTGAGAGGAAGATTCACAATGGATAGCCTTCCCAAGTTGCACAAAACTCACACCTTGGTGCTTGAGACTTCACACTTTTGTGGGTGCTAGATTTGGTTGTAACACCTACCACCAAATTCAAAACATAGGATGGATTTTTTCACAAGCTCAAGTTTCTTCTAACTTGCTCGCATCTTCTACTCTTATAATGTTCTCAACCCTACCTCAAATGTTGCATGTGCGCTTTCAAAGAATTGTTGAAGATCAAAATGTCATCTAAACTATACAACCACAACTCACAAAAAATAAGGCAAGGCCTTAACACCTCATTCAGTAGGCACATAAAAGTTGCTAGAGCATTAACATAGCCCAAATTGCATCACCAACCATTCTTATAACCATTTCTCCGTTTTGAAGGTTGCCTCTTATTACCCCTCAATTTTATATGAAGGTAATCCAATAGCAAGTTTTACCAAAGCAACTGATTGTGAAGATTGCCTTCAAAATCCAGATCCTAACACCCCATGATTAGTTGCATGGCTTAGAGTTCCTTGAAGCATGTTTATCAAGATATATTTTTCTTATTTACATGGCGGTCAAATTGAGAATAAAAAATGTTTTTTCAAAAGGGGTCCACCACCATGTAAATCATCTTAATCATATTTTGTGGCATGAAGTGAAGATTTAATTTTAATAAATATTTTATGGATGAGTAGGGTGCCCTTCCTTTTCTCTATAAAATGGTCGACACGCTTTCCTAGAGAAATGGTGGGAAACTCTCACAGATGTGGCAATCACTTTTCTAATAATTAAGGAGGACACATGATCCATAGAAATAAGGTGGGTGCACTTCCCTAATATTAAGGAGGGGGTATGATGCCTAGACAAATTGTGGCCAACACTCACATGTGTGGCATCTGACTTGCATGGGCACACTTTCCTAGAAATAAGGTGGCTGCACCCTCTTCCCGTGGGTGGCATTCCTTCACTTGGGTAGGGTGCATTTCCCCATGCACATGTAGCTACTCAGTTGTGCATTATAAGAAGAGAGAGTTTTTCATCGTAATGTCATTGATGGTATAAACTTTAAAGAACTCTTCCTCTTTGGTTTTTGCTTATGCTTATGTTCTTCAATGATTATGAGATTGTGAGACTTTCTTATGTGCTGGCTGCTCATCTTGGTCTAATTGCTGGTTGATATCATTGGATCTTTCATTTTATTACAATTACAACAAAGTCTTCCAGCACATGGTAGTCATACTTCTTGGAGGAGCTTTGGACAAGGTGCCTTTTTTCCATTATTTGTTTCTATTACAGTTGAAATGTCTATGTGATGCCATATTAGTAAGGTTGCATGATCATTTTAGTTGGTTTGTAGGATCAATCTTTGTTGAGTTTTCAGGAACACACATCATCTTCATAAGGGATTTGCATGCAGATTTTTCTAGTCTTGTTAATCAGCTTTCATTTTCTGTTTATTGCATGTTTGTAACAACCTTACGCAAACCCATTTAATGCCCTTTTATCAGCCATTTCTTGATATTTTTATGACGTCATTAGCCCATGGAATATTGGCACTAGTCTTGCCCCATTAACCAACCAAAAATATTTTATTTTCAGCTTTTTAATTTCCTGTCTTACAAATATGAGATATATATCATATAAAGTCATAAAAATCAGATTTGTCTATTGGGCTCTAAAACCATGCTCGAGTATCCTTAATTAGACTCTGTTTTGATTGAGAAAACCTTGCACTTTATCATCTCTAGCTAGATCAAAGCTTTATGTCCATGCATGCTGTAATTTTTATCTCTAAAACAGATTTTTAGTTTGAATTTCAAGCTAAGTCAGATTCATCCTCTTTTGTTATCTATTATAGACTTTGCTTGCCCTACCAAGCCTCCTTTTGTGCTAGTATTTAGCTGTCCTACAGAGAGGGAATTGTTGCTGAGGTGACAGAGGTAACAATTCCACGTTCCCTTCAAGTCTCATTCAGGAGATTTGGACTCTTCTCACCTCAAGCAAGAGTTTCAGCAGTAACACATCCCGTTTGTCCTCTTCTCATAACCAAATGTGATGGCAGTCAAATTTTACATCCACCTTGGTGAAATACCTTGAGCCGTGAAGTTGAATAATTTAGTCATACATGTAATGCAAGGGATTTATTTCTTAGCAATGATCGTTGTAAATGCAAAAAATCTCACACATCAGACATGCTTCTTCCTTCCTTGGCACCAACACAACAATCGATTTACACAAAAAGGTACATGGCGAAATTGTCACTTGCCCCAATGCTCATCCACATAACCATTAATCTCTTCAATTTCTAAAAGCAAAGTTCTATATGATCCCATAATTGAAAGTCATGGATCTAACAACAAATCTATCCAATGTCGAGTTGCTCCTTTGGAAGCAATCCTATTGGATCCGAGAAATCATCTTCATCCTATGTTAGTTGTTCCATGAGGTCATAATAAGAGTCATACTCTACATGTGTTACTCTCTTCTAGAAGAGGTTCACTGAAAAAAGTTCTTGGATCTCCTCTCTAGCTTAAAAAGAAAGTTAATAGAAGTCCATTGAAGTTCAAGAAGGGGAATAACTAATGCAAAAGATGTTGTGTTTGTTGTAGTTGGAATATGAATAAGAGGAACCACATGTAGCGATGTACTTGGAGGGGTTGAACTGATTCTCCTTCATAGTTGAGGTGTGTGGGAGCAAGGAATTGAGTTAATCCTTGTCTAAAGTAATATGAGAATATGGAGGATCATGTGGTGCAAGAAGTTCTTCATCCCAAGAGGACTATTCAAAATCATGAGAAAATTGATCAATTGTGACTAGAGCTGATGGATCTGGGTCATCAATTAAATGACTTAATCTACACAAATAATCCCAAAAATGACATCTCATATGTTGGACTGCAAAAGTCCCTTAATGCTTAAATAAAAAGAGATTAAGGAATAATTGCTAATAAAAAGAGTTCATGCTTAAATAAAAATAGTTCACAAGGCACAATACTTCCTAAGGTTTTCCAAATGGGGTAGCAAGCTAAGTTGGCTTCACTATGGGGGAAAACCCCATGGTTAAATGCATTTGAGCCAAAGGAGTTTTGGGATGGGTGACCTTCCTAGGAAGTCTTGCTTATTGGGTGCAAGCCCCAAAGGTGATGATTGAGGCTATGTGATTCATTTCACTAGTTTCAATCGCACTTCTTCAACCTTTGAGAATCCTTGATGCAATGAGTGCTATGTGAACTATTCAAAATCATGAAAAAATTGATCAGTTGTGACTAGTGCTCATGGATATAGGTCATCAATTAAAGACTTGCTCTAATGATATTTCATATGTTGGACTTCGAAAGCCCCTTGGTGCTTAAAGAATTGAGATGGTGATGTGGAGACAAATTATGGTCGACTCTCCAACAACATAGGTGCACCAAGTAATGGAGTTGGAATAGTCTGATCATGATGCCTCTTAGTTGTTTGGACCATTTCAAAAGACAACAATGAAGTATGTTCTCAAAACATCGTAGGCACAAAAATGGATAATAGTTAATGTTTCTTTGACTCATGAGATTCTTCATGCATTTATGGCATCTGAAAGAGGATACTCGTAAGAAACAAAAGATGATGCAAAAGGAGTGAACATCGTTGCAAGAGGAGGTAGAAAGTGTCAAAGGGGTGAAAACCTCTTCATTGTAGACCCATTGGTTGTTCTATTTCTTGGTTGAGTTGCATAGGAGCAAGGAATTGAGTCCATGTCCAACATAACCGGGCAATTCATCGGTATAGGGGTTGCTCAGTCATGCTTTAGGTGTGCAAGCCTGCAAGGTACTAGTAAGAGGGTCCATGAGTTGTTTAGAAGTTCGTTGGAATCATAGTGGGAAAAATCGGTGATGTCCCGAAAACTTACGACTTTTTCTGGCTGCCAATTTTTGGGAAAGAAAAAACGTGATTTTTCAAAAAATCGGACATCAGCAAAAATCAGGGAAGAAAATGGCAAAATTTGGGAAAAATATGGAAAAATCGGGAAAAAATCGAAAAAAATCAAGAGAAAATCAACAAAAATCAACAAAAAGAGGAAAAAATCGGTAAGCAAATTTTGACCCTATTAAGGTATAAATTTTTTTGTTTTTAAATGCTTGTCGCGTTTGCAAATTTTTTCGCCAGTGTTGTCGAGAAGATGTTTTCTAGCCGATTTTTTCCACTGGAACTTGGACTAATAAAGACTATGAAACCACCCCTGAATGGATTAAAGAAGAAAGATCAACATGAGGCAGAAATTCTTGAGTGAAGGGTGTGAAAACCACTTGATGAGTGTAATGTCCTCTTCTGCTTAGGCATTGAGGACCGACCCGCTAACCTATGCAATTCCTGTAGGTTCAAGCAGGTACTGACAGTCAAGGAATCAGCCGAAGACTGATGCCATATACAGAAGATCTAGGGCATCAATATTATATCATCATGGGGAAGAAGAGGGCCACCAGAGCCAAAGGCCACCGACATGCATGACATCTAAGCATTATTTGATGATCCATGCACCCGATTGAGTCTCCATGCGCATGCATGCAAGTCAACTGCAAATTGGAAGTTAAAGTGACCTAATTAGGTCAAAATTTAGGTTATTTGCAGTTGAAAGTTATAAAAGAAAGATAAAGTAAATGGAGAAACACACTTATGATTATTATTGATTTGGAGCTTCTCGAGTAGCAGCACAGCGTGCAGCCATGGCAGTTGGGGTTGAAGATGGCGTCTTCAGCTAACGAGGTTTTGGCAGTGAAATATCTGCCCTAGTCTCATTCAGGGTAGACCATCCAGGTTCACCATCCGCTCTCAACTTATTCATCCAATTACAACTATCCAGTACCTATCAGGAGATTGTTTGCAGGGACACGTGTGCGGCCGTAGGGGGGGTTTTAGCTGGAAAACCCCAAAGCATTCGCTGGGTCCTAAGATCTTCGTTTATCTTCGGAATATTGGCACCATTCTCATCATCAGTATCATCCTTCAGTACCAGGTGATTATCAGCTTCCAGTTTGCTCACCTGGAGCAGTTCTCATCAGTTTTGTGTAGCTAGGGGCATGAGCAGCTAAACCTTCAATTCAATTTGCTAGCCTGCTTAATGAGCTCAAAACTTCTACATGCTTCAGGCAATCTCTCCGACATGGGAAGACTACCACTCCTGCAAATTCTCATTTGCATCAGACACTTCCTTCACTGAAAACGTCATCTTTAGATGGTTGAGGGTTCATGTTGTTGGGGTATCACCAAAGGCAAGGAGCACCAGTTCTTCACCAGATCAGTTCTTGATGCATGTGTATTCTCTCTGGAGCATTATCAGCTGGATTATCAGTGGTAAGTGTTGATCTATCATCATAAAATTCTCTGCCCTAGTTAGCTATAAAATAGGGTCATTTGCCCGGCACCTTGCATGCAAGTTTATTTTCAGTATTATTGTAAATCGAGAGGCTTAAGCAAGCCCTAGTATAGAAAACAGTGGAATATCCGTATCTGGGATATTACAATGAGCCTACAAAGTAAAAGTTCATCATGCAATGGAATTGTAAAACTCTGTTGTGACACAGCTATTAGGGAAACCAGAAACATTGATAGTGAAGTCTATTATTAGAAAATAGTAGGCATATAAACACACTACAACTAAGAGAACGCATCCACACATGATCAAGGCGAGAGATTATCACAACTGCGCACACCTTGTACACTATATAATCTGTTAGATATTTACAAGAATGCAACCAAAATTGGTGTATGGAGAAATTGGCATGGTGATTGATGGAGAGATTAGTGATGTGATTGATGAAATGATTAGTGCAACAATGAATTACAATTTGTCTCCTTAACATAAGAGTTACAAATAGAAATACACAAAAATGGTACAGTGTCTACTTTGCACCTACTAATTCATACCATCTTAATACACTCAAAACAAAACAATGCCAAATGTGAAGGATTATATAAATCTTATAGACCAAACAAGGAGCAATAGCTTGATTGGTGAGAAGGTAGGTGTTTCACTATCTCCACCCAAGTTCAAATCCATTTGAAACATGTATGAACTAATTGTTTGACTCTTCGGGACCTAATAGTTGGTTAACTAATTGTGGAGCTCCATGTGAGCATTGTTAACTTAGCCTTGTGCCCTGTAGAATCCAATTTACCCTGGTTACCATCCTCGGAATGAGGGAAAGTGCCCAAGGGTTTCCTCAGGATAGGTATTCCGAGTTATTTTTTTTTAAATTATAGACCTATACTATATAATTTTTTACAACAACCCCATTGAAACTATTGGAGGAGATATCACATAAAAATCAAATGGCACGACTCACCATGTGTGATGATTATCCTTTTGTTAAGATCATTATACATTGACCTTGTATTTCAACTAAGATATGATAATCTACATATTCCACTTTGAGAGAAATATGACTTGCAAGATTTAGTCCTAAAAACAAAATGAACTGAGCTAAATATATAGAATAAGCAAAACCTTGTCATGCTTACATTCAATATATGATAACCCCTTGAATGAGAGGATGGCCCTTCATTCCAGGCTCAATCTCATTAAATCTTAACTTTCCTCTTCCTTCTTCCAATTATGGTGAGTGCTGTCATCAGAAGCTTTCCTTTACATTGACTTTATGTCATCCTTTTTGAGCAACTCCTCATTTGTAGTATATGATTTAGAAGATCGATACATTCAACTCAAACCACAAGTATTAACAACCCAGGTTGATATCAGCCATTTGTTGTTTACTGTCATCACGAAGAAGTAATAAATACATTCAGGATAGACATCAATGGTGCCCATAATGATTACTCATATCAACAATCTAAAGTACTTATGGAATAGTTTAGCCAGACATTTAGTTATGCTTCCTTCATTGATAAAGGAGTTGCTTTTGCACTGCCACATTGTATCCGCACTTGGTCTACCTTTACTTCGATGGTCATCTGTTGGATATAAATAAAAACATCTTATCGTATCTTTATCTTTAGTGGACATAGATATCATGGGTTCCACCTCTTCAATACAAAAGTCAGCTGTTGACAAGATACCACTTTGATTATACTCTCTCCGTTACTCCTCTCCTCCCAAGTCCCATAACAACTCTTAAGCACCAATTTCTACATTGCCAATGTTCTATTTTTAGTTTCAGAACTGAAGCACAAGAAATCTCAGCTACCAAAAAAACAGAAAAGCATTACTGTATTTTCAATTATGTGCACTGATTATCTGCATTTTGAAGAACCCAACAAACAAATTTTCTTATCATGCTAATTTGAGAATCTTCAATGGCCATTTGATCAGAAGTCAAACTGTCATGTAGAGATCATTTTGATGCAAATCTCCGTTGTGAGAACCATCACACTGGAGCACTGAAAGAGCAAGGCTACTAATTGCAATACTCAGAGATCTTTCAGATCTTCATTCTCATTATGCATACACAATGTACTAAGAATATTGTGTATTAGATAAATACAAGACATGCCTCAATTATGATAAGTCTCCACATGATTATAACTATGTCCAAAATAATATGAGGTTGCCTAATAAAACACTGAGGACTATACCATTAAAACCTTCCATGTGAGTAACATCCGCATACTGCTCCTGAGAATTGACTTTTCCCCCATCTGGCATGTCTTTGCTGAGACAGCAGATGATTCACTCTCCATCAGTCCAAACATTAATAGACAATGTATCAAATGATTAATAAATATATCATTTTAATAAATAGATAATGTCACAGAACAAATGCATTTTGCAACCCTGACAGCAGATCAAATCATGTAATTATTGAGGTAGAATGTATCAATATTATAACAGACAAGGCATCTAATTTATATACCACAACTCGTAGGGAATATTAAGGACTCAGATTTTACCACATCTCTTGGTATAGCAGCGCTGTTTCCTCAAGGTCAAAATTTAATGATCTGAGAATGTTAGATACATTGAAGGCATAATTAGGTGCAACGACAATGTGAGTTTCCCTGTAATTAATTTTTACAGGGTGGCAAAACCCTATGTCTGTTGGTGGTCTCTTGTTGAATATGTTTTTGAAGTGCATAGGCCCTATATGCCATATTCCATATGCTACCTTAAAAAATAATATTAGATACGATACAGTTGGCAACCCTGCCAACAAAATAATTCGTGTAACTATTAAGATAGAAACTATGTTTTAAAACTCGGACTTGGATTCGGAATCGGTCGGGGATCAACTTGAAATCTGTAATAAATCGGGTGATTTGAATTAACATCTCAGTTTACTCAAAAGTACATAAAATATTTAGATTTTAAAGAAAAACAATATTTTAAAGATTTTAATCCATGATTCCAAAGCATTAGATACAAAATATCCGAAGTCCACTCATGTATATACCATATAAAGGTGTGTGTATCAAAATCGCACGAAGTGTACTGTGCAACAGTACAATACATATCAGGAATAAAATACATGGTAAATGAGGCCTAACTGCCCTGTAGAGTCCAAAAATCAACATCTTATGATGCCACTACATCATGCATGTCATTGATCAACATCATCAATCATCAACCTCATCACCACTGCTAGAACTAGAAGTAGAACTAGAATCAAGACTAACAATGGCATAGGCAATGGCATCGTCATCTGGCTCAAGCTCGGACTCCTCAAGGTCATCTACAACTGCAATAGTAGTAGTAGTACTAGCTGAATGCCTAGAAGTACGAAGCTAGGGTTCATCTTACAGATTTAGGGTTAGGATTAGATTCTAAGTTGCACGAAACAGGGATGAGTTTTCAATGATCAAGGACATTTAAAAAAATGAATGTGAAACATAAATCATAAATCATACATGTTGGCCAATCATTGCCTATATTCGAATCCTATTCATCAATGCACCCTATGCTTCCCTCCTCTAGGCTCTAGCCCAGGCCTCTACCTTGAATCTCAAAGTTGATCCTCCAAGGACATTAGTCAACGACTCAACACCCTATAATTTTGATAAAGCTTTTTAATCCAATTGTTGAAATAAGATAGTAAAAGCTTCCCCTGCTTAATAAGTGATTTTGCTTGAGTGAAGAGTACAATTTTTATTAAGGTCATGACATAGGAGTTCAACAATCAACACCACCAACATCAAGGTATATAGAGGGGTTGATGTGCTTGATTAAATGCCAATCCCATACCCTCGTACATGATAGAATTTGGTGGAAACTTTGCAATCCTGAAAACTATTAAGTCTGTTGAATTTTGAAAGGGATCTAAAATTCTAATTTTTGCATATGAAATCCGATGAGGTTGGAACCACTCTTAAACATCCTGAAACAATTAATGGTAGGGGTTAATGTGCTTGATTAAATGCCAATCCCATACCCTCGTAAATGATAGAAATTGGTGGAAACTTTGCAATCCTGCAATCCTGAAAACTATTAAGTCTGTTGAATTCTGAATGGGATCTAAAATTCTACTTTTTGCATATGAAGTCCAATGAGGTTGGAACCACTCTCAAACATCCTAAAACAATTAACGGTGATGTTAGAAAATTGAAGTAAAAGAAACTTTAAGAATTTAATATTATCATTTAGTATTACCCGATACTACTAACTGAACATAGCATATATTTTTTACAGTCATTTTGGCAAGTCGGCTGGTTCAGGTCAAGACTCAGCCGAGTTGACCGGTTCATTATCAAATCAGTCACCCAATATGTTTTGAAGTCCAAGTCGGCTCGGTGGAAGGTCAACTCAGCCGAGTCTGAGTCTGAGTTGACCGATTTTTAAAATAGAGGATAGAATATATCAATACTATAACAGACAAGCATCTAATTTATAAACTGCAACTCCTGGGGGATATCAAGTACTCGGACTACAACATCTCTTGGTATAGCAGTATCATTTGCTCAAGGTCATAATTTAATGATCTGAGAATGTTACATAAAATGATGGCATAATCAGGTGTAATGGCAATGTGGGTTTCCCTGTAATTAATTTTTGAATTTGGCAAAACACTACGGGTTTGGATGGACTCTTGTTGAATATGTTTTGAAGTACTTAAGCCTTATCTATCACATTCCATATGACAACATGGAACACTTAATTATAATAGCTATAAGATGTTAAAATTTAATACAATTCAAGCCAAACCAATTTTGTGAACCATCCATTTCACAAATTTGAAGCTTTGTGTATGCTCCTGTTATGGCTTGGTTTGGGGAGCACAAAAGGAATTCCCTGTGTCTGATTTTTTCATGTAACCATTCATTGTCAAGATTTTTATTGATGTTAAAATTTAACACAATTCAAACCAAACCAACTTTGTCAACTATCCATTCCACAAATCTGAAGCTTTGTGTCTGTTCTACCTAAGGCTTGGTTTAGACTCTTGGAGAGCACAAAATGAATTCCATCTGTCTCATCTATCATGTAACCATTCATTTTCAAAATTATTATTGATGTTAAAATTTAATACAATCAAACCAAACCAACTTTGTCAACCATCCATTTCACAAATCTGAAGCTTTGTCTGTTCTTCCTATGGCTTGGTTTGGAAAGCACAAGAGGAATTCCATCTGTCTCATCTATAATGTAGACATTCATTTTCAAGATTATTAATGATGCTGAAAGAAGAATTATTAAAATTAATGTCACATTACCTCGACAATAATTATTAATTAAGAATCCCATGTATAAAAGATACTCTGGAAATATTTCATATCACGATATTTACAGATTGAACTTTGAAAGAAATTTATAATTCATCATTATATCATTTTCTATTTTCAAACTGCCATGTTAATTTTATACGAACAGACCAATACCAAATTACCATTGATAAGAAGTTCAATTTGATAATTGTTGAAAAAAAAAGATGTTCCTGGACGAAATGATTTTCATACAGAAAATGATAAACGGATGATGATTAGAAGAAAGGAAATAATTAGAATATATATAGAACAAAATTCAAATTTAATTTTAGAAGCAGCCAAAAAAGCAGATTGGTACAATCTTCACCAGTCTGAAGCTTAATAACAACATATCCCCTAATATTCAGACCATAAACATGTAAGATAAAATAAAATAAGAAAATTGTATTAATGCCCAGCCGATGAAACATTAATGTTAATGTCAAGTGACCGGTTTGATGAAAAAATTCAAAACACAGGGTCAAGAGTTGGAGAGAATCTTCAATAAATTTTACAGCAGAAATTCTGTCTGGGCCAGCAGAAAATATAACAATTCTAGCTATATGGACCTTTGCAATTCATGTTCTCCAATAACAATAAATAAAAAGAGATATTCTCAATATAATCTGGCTCGAATCCCTGAAATATAGAAACTTTACCTATTAAATTCTATGTATGATAGACTACAGCTGAGCTCACACTCTACAGTATATATTGCAGCAAATTCCTTTCCTCACACCCACTCCAACTTCAACCATCATCCTTAGAACTAGATCAAGATCAAAATGTAAATGCATTGGAAAATCAACTGCTTTCATTGAAAATATGTTTTCCGTTGTTTGTTAAATATTCTAGATCCCAGCAATCAAGGAAATTGATGCGCTATTTACACTCTATCCTACATAAGTCTAAAGAAGGCAAGTTCCAATAAGAATTGATGCCATCACCAGCAGCTCAACAAACTTCTTAGGTTTAGAAAAGGCACTAGCCATTGAGAGGTGATAGTTTCTGTTTATATAAATTAGCCCTACGTTCATACAAAGCTTAGAAACAAATGCCACAGGCCTATATCAGTTGGAGTACGTCAACCAACATCCTTTCCCATTTCTTGACACTAGTTAATGCACTTCCTAACATTTTGCAAAATTGAAAAAGCTTACATAAGAAACATGATAAATCTTATTGTAGTCCAAGGCTATGAGGAAAACTTTTCTCCAGTGCTTACAATAATTAAGAAATATATCTCTGAGCTGTGCCAAGTCAAAACTGAATGCTCAAAGAAGGCTTTGCCATGATAAGAAATGGATTAACATGAAATAAACACCATCCCAAAAGGCAGTTTAGAAATTCAAATACCTCAAGGAATGCAAAAGATTCAGGAGGTTTCCTATTAGTGTCAACTTCCAAGTGGTATGCCTTCAGTTCTCCAAATGCAGTGACTATCTCTCTGACCTGAAAAAAGTAGTATCAACGAATTCAAAGCCCCCGCTATTAATGCAGTAGTAAATACTGAACAAAGGTATTGATCAGTTTGATTCTTTCATTTATTTTGGCTTTTCCAAATGCAGTCATCGTCTCCAGAAACTGGAGGATATTAGGAACAAGTGCTCCCAAAACACAAGCATTAATCCTAATTAAATAAAAAGGAAACACAGTCTACATTTATTCTGTTTCTTTTCCTGAAACGCACAAGCCCCACAATCCTTCTATTCACTTTGTAAAGTACTCTTAGTATTGTCTTATGATTGAGAATATTTTCCATAAATTCATTCCTATAACACGTTAGCCCATGAAGCCTGCTTCCATGACTAAGAACTTAGCATCTGAACATTGAAGACATCCTCACCTTGTCAGAATCCAGTGTATGTGAAATCCCTCCGATAAAAATCTGCATATAATATAAATCAAATAAAAATCATTATATTAACACAGAAGATAGTATTTGTTAGAGCTAAGTGACAGACAAATACATGATAGCAGAGTTAGCCAGCCATAAGGAAAAATAAACCACGACCTAGAATCAGCAAAAGAGACCATAAATGTTAATCATTTATCCAAAATACATATAACTTACATCATTGCTAATAAATCACAGTGAATGCCTCGACATGCCATAGAAGAAGCAGAGGGGAAATTTAACAAAAACCATAGCACAAAATAAAATTTCAACTGCTAAACTCAGATCAAACAACATGCTGCAGTTTTACCTATGCACATTCAGATTAAACGAAGCCCATACTCGGACCACTGGTGTATGTACTAAGGTCTAAAGCAACAGCTCCTAATGGATCTCGAAAAGTTGTCAACCACTCAAAAGGGTGGTCGAGATGAAACACAAGGTCTCACGGATTTGGAAAACAAAGCGACATGGATCTCTACCTACCATTCGTTGCCTCAATCTAACAAGCCAACCCCAAAAAAAGAGGTGATCCTTCTTAATGGTCTCAAGTTGGACCAGGTCACAAAGAGACTAAGATCCATGTCCAAAAAACTTTCAAATGAAGAGAATGAGACACTTCTATTCAGGGTGACCAAAGTAGGTGGAGAGGGAACAATCAAGTTCCCATAGAGGTAGTAATGCCTCCATCTAATCTCATAGTAAACAGGGCACCAAAAGATGAGATATCTAGATCAGGTATAATTTCTCCTTGCAGTTCTGATTTTCCTCAGTGGCCTCACTTGGATATACAAGAGTAGGAAATTATGGCTACTTCCAAGGACATCCAAGAAATCAAGCCCTCACTCGTAGACTTGTAGAGCAGAATGAGATGGATCTTTAATATGGTCAGCACCAGCATCAACAATAGCAGGAATGTTGCAAATGAAGCTAAATACATTTCAAACCAGCTCGATTGCCATGCTTCAAGAATAAAAAACAACACCAGGGACCTGCACAAGCTCATGGGGAAAGTTGACTATCTCAAGGACGATGTTCAGAAGCTAACTAGATTGTCAGATGGAAGATCCCTCGGTTGGCAAGCCAACCCATGGGCAGGAAGCACAGAAGTGATAGGTCTTTCTCTCCCGGCTATATATGTATTTTTGGGTATTATTGAACCATCTCCCGGTTATAAATGTATTTTTGTGTATTGCTGAATAATCAATTTGTTAGACAGTACCCTTCCATGGGCATAACTTGTTTCAGCAAGAAGTCTAGAATCATTCTCCTTTCTATTTATAGCTTAAAAACCTCTATTTTCCCTTCTACAGCAGCACGAAATTTTGGATTCAGACTGTGTAAGGATGGTTGTGCTCAGCCTTTTTTATAT
>LPNX011120116.1:0-63032 GCA_001517045.1 Pseudotsuga menziesii | reverse complement strand
GGGGGGGGGGGGCCGCTAGGAGGATAATGTCACTAGCAAAAGAAAGCAAAGAGATCAATACATGATGTAGATAACAATCATCGCCCTCCTGAATAAGCTCACTAAGAAAAAAACTAACTCATCAATGTAAATCTCAGAGGGTCAATGAAAGAGGTAACCCCTATTGAACTACTATTGTACTCCTAATGAAAGGCTAATAGGTCATAGTAGTATGGAGATGACCAAGTTCCTACTCCTATAGTCTCATGATGGTAGCTAAAAGACTATCTAAAATGCAAATGTCACAGAGACTCTAGAACAAAGCCTCTCTCAAAATTGAGTCAAAGGCCTTTCAAATTTCCACAAAACAATAAATGGCTTTCAAAGAGAGAGTCTTAGGGTGTGAAATATGATTAATGGTCTATTAATCTAAGCAAAAGTCCATTTGCCCATAGACTTGATGGGCCTCCTGGCCAGTTCATCTGAAAGCCACAAATGAAGAAAAGGGATAGGAGCACCAAAAAGAAAGACAAAGGAAACAGGAATAGCAAGAACTAAGAAAAGGAAAGTGAAATGGGGTGTAAGAAAGAAAACGATAAAAAGAAATGACGACAAAAGGGAAGAGAAAAAGAAAAAGAGAGGGTAAGAAGAAGAATTCTACGAAAAAACCTAAAGAGTTCCTACAAGGAGTTTGCAGACAAATTATATACATAGATCCTTGAACTCAAACAAAGAGCACAAGTATAGTTATGACGTAGACATTTTGGACATGCACAAAGATATTCGTCCTTAAAGGACGAAGGGAGGGTGAGAAGAAGAATTCCACGAAAAAATCAAAGAGTTCACACACACACACAAAGATGAAGTACACAGACATATCATAAACTCATCCCAAGGCTATCCTTTATCTCTCCAAAACCCTAGCTTCACCAAAGATCGTCCACAAACTAGTATCACATTAGCAACACCCTTTGGCTCTGAGCAAGGCATCTCCTCTCTCCTTTTCAACAAGTACCAGCTAGTGTTTGATAACAAAACCCTGATCTCCATGTCTCTAAGGGATGAAACCCTAACCCTAGTATTCAATATGCTCCAAGTGCACCAAGAAACCCCAGTGCCTCCTATTAAAGAGAGATAGTGTACAAAGAGGAAAACCCAAGAGAGAGATAGAAAGAGATCAAAACATTCTTCTCACCCCATCCTTCCTAGGGTTTCTTCGTGGAACCCTAGCGCTCCATCTCTAAACACAAGAAGAGCAACAATGACTAGCAAATAAAGGATTCTCTCCAATGTTCCAAAGAAAAAAGGCACATAAGCATCCAATCAATGTCTAGCAAATGAAGTGCAAGCGAGCTCAAAATGTGCATGCCCATCACGAACCAAACAAGGACTCATCCTTACCCACATATCAACACTCTACCCAAGGTCAAGTATCAACTCGAATTAAACCATCCATCTGTCCATTAAGCATTGGCAACAAGCTACAAGACAAGGCTTTCTCCAAGCCAGGTGAAAACACTTTTGCAGTAACCCTAAAAGCTGGCATAATGTAGCAATCATAATACAACAGATCATGCTTGGGTGAATTACCCAAACAAGCATAGGTTTGCATGAACATCTAAGCAATCAACACAAAGTGTTCAAAATGTCTTCAATGTGAAGGCTAAATCAAGAAGCACAAGCATCAAACCATCAAAATGTCTTCTGAGTGCAAGGACAAAATTATAGAATAATGACATAACCAGATGGGAGGCAAGCATGCAAATGCTACCTCCACAAGATGCGAGAACATACCATGTAGAACTAATTTACAATATCCCAAGATATCCTATTTCTATACACTATGGACCACGACGCCATGAAACACAAAAGCGTCAAAATGTAAAAGAGATATTTACAAAATATTACATGATGATCAAGGTTAGTAAAGAGCCAGAGCAAAAAGAAGCATTTATAACCACCAAAGATCATCCTTGACAATATGGAGCAACGGAATCAAAGGACAAGGTGTGGGCATAGCGATGATGATGTGGAATACATGAAGTGGAGGGAGCAATCAAGGCAATAAAATGCAAACAAAGACAAGCTAACCCTAAGCAAGGTTAGAACGGACATATAGGTGTGGCACAAGGGACTTGGCGACAAAGATGAGATAATTGGAAGAGGACAAGCATTGTGTTAGAAAGATAAATAATTTCTTGGGATGTCTTCTAGACATGGGCAAGGACAATTCCTAAGCAGACCACGTAATGCAGGTAAGCAAGTTAAGTGCATTGTTTAATGACTTAAGAGTTCCTGTTATGATGATGGCAATGAAAATTCTAAATGTTCTAAATGGGTGCACAAATTTATATCAATAATATTTTGGGAGGAAAATATGGGTAGATTTCCCTCAAGTATAGGAACACAAGATTAAGGGTCTTTGACCAGTATATGTGCAATCCTGTAGGAACGTTAACCGTTGATGAGACACAAAATAATGTTTGTACGCAAACTCTTGATGCTTAATGATTACTCAAGAAAGAGAGCATTTAAGCCACTCTTGCAGTAGATGAATAAATAATCCTTTTGTGCTTGATGTACCCCATAAAATGGACTAAAGGTATGGGACATTCCTTGTGTTCATGGAGAAAATTGCAACATTGAACACAGTGCCCATAATGGCTCATACTCATCTGCTTTTGAAGAAAACCAAAACAAATTTTCCAAAGATTCCTGCTCTAACAAACATCCTTAAAAAGGGAAAGTGTAAACAACATTGCTTGTGAAATTCTCCATAGCTGTGGCCCATATCTTTTGCGTAAAATGTCAACATTCTCAATTTCCACAATTTAACATCCTAAAGGCTAATATAGATATATATAATATAGTATATGCACCAAGTATCAGGCACAAAAGACGTGGTGACCAAAAAGTATTGTATTAGTACAAACTAAGGTCACATGACACAGGGGCACAGGGACATGGGTGTCCAACCCAGGGTACATAGACCCCTGAAATGCAACACAGGAGGGCACATATATATATATATATATATATATATATATATATATATATATAACTCTGAAATATATCTTGGTGTCCTGAGTATCCAACATGCGGGGACATGTGATGACCATGTCAGACATGCATGGATCACCTGTCAGATGCCAGAGCATGTGTCCCACGCATGTCTGAGTCTCTGACACTCTGGCATTGTGTCCACTTGCCCGACACATGGACATGCAGGGAATGGAGGAGATGTCATGTTTTAGACGGTGGAACATATATATGTTGAACAAAAAGTGTAGTTGGTATCAACTTTTTCATTCATCACATACGTGGGGAAGAAACACCACAATTTTCTTAAAAAACAAGCAAACATATATTGGTTGGTCAGAATTTTCATATACAAAAGATGAATATAACTGTTGGATATTAAAACAATTAGTGACAAGATTGAAAATAAGCAAGCATGGATTGGTTCATAAGAATTTTTATATACAAAGATCAAATACGACTGTTGGAAATTAAAACAATTAGTGACAAGATTGATCATCGACCATGAAAACCCAAAAATCAATGATAATGTCAATCAAAAAAATGGCATATGAAAAAGTGGCATATTAAAATCAACCTTATGGTAGGAAAAAGAAAACCATTGGAGCAAACAACAAGCTAGAAATTAATCTTAAGATACTTTTAGATTGTGTAAACTTTATATTTAATTTTAGTACAATATGACCAAATGAGATAATTAAAGTTAATGTGTAAGTTAGGTGGTAAAACAACCATGAGCACTTAAAGGGTGTTAAAAATACAACAATAAGAAATAGTTAAAGATGAAGAGTGGTATGTTAATGGTATCCTAAGTTTGGTTGCCAATAATGTAGTTTCTGAAGCATTAATATGTTGTGAATAATGACATTATTATTCTCTACATATTGACAGTGTCAATCTTGTTGTGTGTGACCCCTACAAAATTCTATAAAATCAAGACCTAAAGCACAAGAAAGATAACAAATATTACTGACACAATAACAGGAATAACTTCCTATGCACCTTAAGCTTTCAAAGTAACTGCATCAGAAGTGGAACAGTGCAGCCCTCCACGGGCTGGAAGGCAATGAAGGAGCTCAATGGGAACACTATATTACCAGGCTGAAGAGCAGTCATAACAGAATTAAAAAGGAAGAAGATGCTTTAGTCTGGTCCAAAAACCCAACTCTATGGTACACTATACTCCCAAGGTAGGATCCAAAGCATTGTTTGATAAGGAGAAAACCGAAATCATTAAAATTTCAATGGTTGTGGAAACCACTATGGAAGGTCAGGTCTCCCATGAAAGCAAAAATCTTCATGTGACCGGCAATTATGAACAAGGCCCTAACCTAGGAAGTGCTTCAGAAGAGGACCATACATGGTCCTAGTTGGCATGTGCAGTGAAAAGAAAATGAGGAAACAATGAGTCATTTACCCATTTATTGGGAGCATTCAAAGCAGGTATGGGCTGAATTGGACACTTTCACAAGTTTTCGACAAGGGAGGAAAAGAGTAACAATTACAGACTGCCTCAAAATTTGGATTTTAAAACCTGAACTGAAAACGAAAACAACAAGGTCTTATCTAGATAGAGGGATACCATTAAATCTGGAGAAAAATGTCAATAAACATTACAAGTAGATTAAAATTCCCAGAAGAGAAGGTAAAGTGTGTGCTTTTGAAGCCTTGAAGCCTGTTCACCAATCAGCATAAACTGACAGCATATCAGAATAGCATTCAATGGCAAATATATATGCCACTTAGTGGGGTTTAAGTGTGAATATAATTCGTTGGTAGGCGCTTATGCATGAAATATACATATAACAAACCTAAAAATAAACATATAACAGATAGAAATTTTTCCTGAAGGCAAAAGGATTTATAATCTTATTTTTTCTTAATATGCATGACAAATACTGGAATAAGACTATCTTTTATACCTACTCTGTTGTTAACATGCATATTACAAAAATGAAGCTTAAAGTTAAAACCAATTACCTTTTCAAAGGCACACAACATTTACTCGTTCACCATTCATGCTTACATAAGAGAAAATGATTACATAGCATTCACGAAAACGTTGCACACACAGATTTTCAAGAATAGAATAACAGTATTCAAACCACAAACAACAGAGTTGCCCATAGTGCCAAACATTTTATGCTCGGTGCCTCTAAAAGTTTGTCACAGATACATGAAAATCTCACTAAAATTCCACATTTTAGGACATCAAGATGCAATGAATGTACCAGCTGACACTATTGCATGGGTAAATGATATTCTACTGATCAATTTACAACATGTAGCAAGTTTTAGAAACAATAATCATATTCAAAATGCTAAAGGTTTAATAAATATGAATGCACTTAAATGTACTAAAATTTCGAACTAGGCAAACTTGTCCAATTTACTTTACCATCATCACAACAGACAAGAAAGAATAAGATTGGACCCACACCTTGTGAGGAGAGTCGGTCACAACACTAGATATGAGATCAGCTGCAGGCAAGGACTTCTCAGGGTCTCCATTCTGCACCACAACAGTAATTCTCTGAACCCCTGCTACATAGATAACCTACCTCAGAACAGGATATATCTATAAAGCAAAGAACAGAGACAATCAAGTAGATCATCGCATAAACTGATGGGCCCGAAGATCCAAACCTACGAGAATTCCATCCATATCTCAAAGACAGGAATTCTTTCAACTTACGTGAAAAATAATGGCAATTTCAAAATTAAACAAGAGGATGAAATGAGGAAAGATGAAACCTATGTTATTTTCTTGACTTGGATGATTGCATCAAAGAATTTGCCAGTAGAGAACATTTTATTGCTTTCTAAAGGCATACACGTATGAATAGGCACTTGATGAGAAAGTAGAAACCAGCAGAAGCAATAGATCATTAACATTACCATGACAATTAAAAAACCAGGAAAAGAAAAGAAAAAACATGTTGTCTGAAGTGTGCACCATCTACACTAATTCATGGTGATTTTCACTAGGCATTTTACTAATCATGCACCATCCCAACATTGTAAATATTTTCAAGCCTTATCAGTACAGACTGTGATTATGTATTGGTTAGGTAACCAAATGGGTCCTGTAAACCAATTTTGTGGACTTCGGCAATTGTCTTAATTTATTAGCATCTTCTTAAATTGGCTCCATGCAAAGATGTATCAGTAACTTTCTCCAGTCAGGAAGACATAAAATGTTATAGGGATCATACTTACAGTCTTACACTATACAGCAAAGTTACCAAACTCAACTCGAAGAATGATGCAGCAAGACTAAAAAGTAAGCGTTGACTCCAACTTGAAAAACTCGTGAGTTGACTCAGGAAATTAGAATAATGGAAAATGCACAAAATTTCAGTTAAGATATATATATATATATATATATATATATATATATATATTCATCAATATGAAAGTTTAAAGTTCTCATATAATGCAAATTTTCAATAATACCTCACTTGAAAAGTATATAGACAATAGTACATACCACAGAACCCCATGGATTCTGGAAAGTATTAAGTTGGGTGATCCTCTACGTAACAACTCTTAGCATGAGGATGGTGAGAAGGATGCAAAGTAAATGACATAATTGAACCATTCATGTTTTATTCATCTACCTTATACCTGCACACTTTTGAATTATACAATGGCAATAGCATCCCTTGCGTGTGGGATTAATTAGCCTATGTATGGTTTAATTATGGTCTTGTCAGTTGAAGGTGTTATTCTTGGGATGAAACAAAAGAGTCTAGAAGGTTATCCAACTCTACCCCTATTGGTTTTGGTTGACTTCAACCTTTGTGAGGTACAACAATTGTATACTTCCATGTCGCAGTCATTGTTGTGTCCTCTATGGCCTCAAGAAATTGTAGAGGGGTTTAAAGAGATGTGACTGGATGTTACAGAAACCCAAGGAAATGTCGCCTATTTTACCCTGTAGAAGAACAGACGAAAAGAAAGGTTCAAGCACCTACCTCTGAAAAATAGTAGGGTTCAAGATCAATGTGCAATCAAGACTAGAACTCAAATTCTTACCTTCAGAGAAGGAGAGGTAGAATTTTGTGCCTTCAAGACCATCTACAAGAGAAAACAGGTGGAGATGGCCTCCGTTCACATCTCTACAATCATCAATAGGGTGTGTCATACCTCACCTCACCCTCCCTACAGCAATTATGGAATCCTCTTTTCCTAGCTCTTTGGACACCTATGTGGGCTTTGTCTTTGCTATCTTTCTTATAGCCTCTAGACTATTCTACTACCTATAATGCTCTCCATTCTAGACCCTTATGCTACCCTGACAGGAGCTCCTTCTAGGACCGAGGATAAAAATACTAGCCCTATCGCATCGAGTACAATGCCAATGGACTTATGTGCTAAAGCTTGATCTAGGCATTTCAATTTCTACTCGTTCATTTTTGGTATATAGCATGTTCTATCATTTTTTGTTGTTATTATGCCAATAATGTGAGGAAGTAAACCTATAAAACCACTCTCAAGTGATGCTGGAGAAACATTTTTAATACTTGTTTGGATGGATTGTGTCCTAGTAAACATCTGGGTAAGGCTTATCAGCCCTACCTAATATTTTCTAAACCCTCGCTATACAATTCAGCCACAAATTTTTAATATAAAATTTTATTCATTTCAGTGACAAAAATAGTTTAAACGCTAAAACAGTATCTGAGCCCTCATTGGCCTGATTTGTTGTGTGTCCAACTACCAATTTAGTGGGAAAACCTCCATATGTTGTACCAACCAGCGTACCACCATTTCCAAGTCGTCCTTTGTTTGCAAGAAAATCAAATCGGGCCCTCCCATTATCTAGTCGATTCCTCTTATTCTTTAGTTGCCATCTTTCATCCAAGATCCCACCATGATCACTCGTGATCCAAGTATTTCATAATATGAACTACCATCCTAAACACCTACTCTAGATTTTGAATCGATAGTTTTCTCTCTAGTTTCCATAGGAGCCAATCATGTGGGACTTGTTACCTCAAAAACTAGCACTCTTCCACTATCAAAAATACGTGGACCCAAACGAGATATGTGGCCCCAATGGACCCAATGCTATGATTAGCAACTCTTCAAGGAGGTACATCCAATGTCACCTCAATGTAACCCCCTTCCTCTTTCGTCCTTGCTCCTTGAGCCACGGGAGGCTCCCCAATTAATGTACGAATAGACCTATAAGATACCAAAAGAAAGAACCTCTATCCCTAAACGACCTTCCCACCGTAAATAGGACAATGCCTTATGAGTCAATGAAAAACATACACAATTAACCCTTTGACTTGGAAGGCTAGGAGCAAATGATGAATATATAAGGATACCAAGTATATTTGTACAGTAAAATCCAGCAGGATAAAACACGAGATATTTTCCAAACCAACCGTTGGAATTACGCAAAATTTACCTCCTGGCTACAAGAAGAGAATCAATGCCCCCTAAGACGCCCCTCTTTTGGTGGATGAAAGACGTGTTCAAATGCTAATTTGTACTTCAGCCCTGCAATTTTCTGCAGTCAAGGTGAACAAAAAATATCAAGGGCCTCAAATCCCCTAGGTGACCTAAGATTTGACCAATTCTTCCTCAAACCCCTGGGGTTTGACTTTTCTTTGGAAATGAACCTGCAATAACACCTCAACCAAATCAAAAACAACCCCTTAGGGATGACGTCACCTAACCCTAAGATAACATCACCTCCTTTAAGTCACTTTTAAGACCATAAAATTGACGTTTGCAAGATTTTCTCTTCAATATTCATTCAAAATCTGAAATTTATTGCTACAATTAACAATTTCAAAAAAAACAATTAAAATAACTACGGCACAAAAATATGAGGTTTTTAGGTTTTTTTGCAATATTTGATTTTTTTCCCAAAGGGGTTGGAACCATTGGTGAAGAGCGAGGAGTTTTTCACCAGTAGGCAAGGTTCATGGGGGCACCTGGAGTCATGGGGGCACCTTGAGGTAGTACTCGAATGTGTGGTTCCACCCAAAGAGATTGTATTAAATTATCTCATGACCCATGGACACATAAGTGGATCAAATCCCACCTCCATGTCCTCCTAAAAAAGGGTGACCCGAGTTCAATTCCCCTAAGGGGTAAGCTAGTTGGGAAGAGACACCAAAAAATCCAGCCATGTTAAGGGTTGGTGTAGCCTAGGCCGGGTGCAATCCCCGGGGAAATTTGACGGCTTAGATAACCCTGGGTTACAATTCTTAACCAATGGTTCATTGCTACCGGCCCCGAGTGACAGACAATCAAACATACCAAAAAAAAAACAATATTTGATTTTTGTATTTTTTGTAATATAATACAAAATTTTGATAAAAGAGATTTCGAGTGAAAATGAGGGAATAAAACCTAAGTCTCGTTCCTCCAAGGCCATCGAGGGATCGTGGTTAGCGTTCCTCTCAAGAATTGACAATCTGATTTTGTATGAAATATTCAAAATGGGCAAACCAACAGGCCCTGCAATTGCGTTGGTTTTGACCTAATTAGGGCAAAGAGAGGTGCCAAAGGCCTAATAAGAGAGACATTCCAAGAATGGATGTCTCACTTACAAGACAGTGTTATTATGCATAAAAGCCCCTCATTAACACTTACCTTGGATGTCTCCAACAGTGCAAGACAAGAGAACCAAAGACCTTACCACAAAAGAAAAGCAAAGAAGAGGAGAGCAACCCTCTCAAGAACTCTTTCTCTTAGACAAGCTTTGCAAGATTTAAGCTTCAAGATGCCAAGAAGAGAGGTGCACACCACTTTACCAAGGTAGACAAGAAGAAAAAGAGAAATGATTTTATTTGATCCCATAATCTTGTTTTACAAATGAATGAGGTGTGTGTTATTTATATGTGACAAGACATGCCTTCTCAAAAAGGCACACCTTTTCACTCCTCTAGGTCGAATTACCTAATTAGGGTTTGTCACCCACAAGCCGAGGACTAAACCTCATAAGACATACAATAATAACAAAAAAGATGAGTTGTTGCAACTTGATGAAACCTTGAGCATGGGAGGAGGGTGTCATGCTCCAACGAACCCCAACGATGTGCTTTTGTCCTCAACACCCTCCTCCTTTAGGCGGTACGGCCTCTTCAAAAGGGTGGCGTTATCATCAATTTGGCTTGCTTGAGCCAAGAGGAGGGTAAATACAAGATAAAAATAGGTCCAAGTGGGGCATAAAGGACATGTGTTATAACAGGTATGACAACTCATACACGTGCAATCGCCTGTTAACAAGAAGTGTGGTTGGGAGCCCCTAAGCCATGTGTCCTACTGTAGTTATCCCAAGAAGCACAGAACGCCAACCCAAGGGATAAATGCCCAACATGATAGGGTACTTCCACCACATCAAGGAGGAATTAATAGAGCCACTAAGCCAATACTCCTTGACATGAAAACCAAGAGGACCTACCATGACCAAACCACAGATCTTAAGCCCCACTAGTCCAACACTTTTACATAAAACAAGCCCCATCTTGACCTTTACAATGAAAAAAGACCCCTCCTCTTTGACATATCCGGTATGGAACATTGTAGAACATCGGGAGGGTAACAAGACCTAAAACAATTCAACAAAGCTTTGAACTCCTAGTCTGCGCTATAGGATGAAATCATATCAAAAGACATAGCTGAAACATGGAAATAAGAATAAAAATACACAATAATATAATTATTTCAACCCTGTCAAGATAGTTAACAATGCAAAACTAAACACTTGGTTAAAAAAATTAAGCTAAGAAATTAATGAGAAATGGAATGAAGAGACCAAGATGGGAGATGAGAACAAAACCGATTAAACAATCTCTCGTATAAAATCGAAAGTTGATTAAAGGAGTGAGGGACCTTACCCCTCAACCAATCTAGTTTAAAAGCACCCCAAGTCCCTACCAAATTCTACCATACCCACTACTCCACATAGTTTTATTACAACTCCTAATAATAACTATAATCTGCTAGCAAATTACATTTTGACGACCTAATCAACTCTAAATACCAACTTCTAGTCATCATAATCACAAGGTAAAAATCAAAATGTCAAACTTCGATGATCAAGACACCAATAAAAGCACTAAATGGATAAACATGGTAAAAAAAATTAAAATTGCAGTAATGCACTCTGATGGGAAATCTATGTACACTTAGTACATGCCATGCAAAACCCAATCGACCAATGTAACAATAATTTGGGACACATTCAAATAGACTTTTTAGGAGATTCATAGCCATGGTATATAATGAGGTATATGGAACATATACTAGACTTCAACAAAAAGGTGACATTGAAGAATACATGCATGAATGGGAAGTACTAACAATAGGTAAGCCAAGGTTAACAAAAGAACAGCTGATTAATACATATAGCATTGCTTTGAAGAATTTATATGTCGATGAATATGTCGCCAGGGTTCTAGAAAGAAACTTATCAACAACATCGGGGAAAATATTGGCAAACTTTAAAAATATATATATATATATATTCAATTTTTTTCAATTTTTAAACATATGATGCAACCCCCTCCCTCTAGCCATTTTATGGGCAAATATAATAGTGAATAACCCCTTTGTTCGCAATCCCTTGCTTTCCCTTTTCAAACCATGGAAAAAAAATCCAAAACTCTCCTAACTCTACTAATAATGTGCCAATATTTCCCAATTTCTTGTGATATTTCGCCCATATATCACAATATTTTCAAATTTTGAAAAAGTTGCAATATTTTCCCTGTGATAATATCTCAAAGATGAGAGAATTATGATATATTGTAATGTCACAATATTATCACGATGTTTGCAACACCAATATACACAACATTAAATGATCACAAAGTAATACTTAAAGAAAAAATCGCAAAAGGAAAAGAAATACGAGTCAAGATCGATTCTACTATACACCAAATGAACGAAGTTATGCTAATCAATGCCAATTACAAAACAAAGAAAAATCTAGATATATTACCCCAAACGTTTTAACAAAACACCCTAAAACACCTAGTTTATTGGCTCCATATACAAATTTACAAATTAAAAACAACGAGAAAACTTTAGTGTTATCTTTCATAACATATGGTAGGTATGTGCACAACTACTAAAGAAGTCAAATTTTGAGGTGGAGTTTATTCTCGTCCAAAAACTTGATCTAGGCAAGGAAAAGGTGTTGACACCACTGACATCAGAATCCTTTATTGCAATAGAAGATTGTATTGTGCTTTTCATTTGAGTCATAGTCTGATGCAGGAGTATCAATGTGGAGACAGCAATGTGACAGGTTGGTCACATGTTGTGGCAATTTTGGTTTACTGAGTTATGAGTTTGTTAGCCATTGACATCAGAATCCTTTATTGCAATAGAAGACTGGATTGTGCTTTTCCTTTCAATCATAGTCTGATGCAAGAGCATTGACATGGAGCCAGCAATGTGACACGTTGGTCACATGCTGTGGCTATTTTGGTTTGCTGAGTCATGAGTTTGTTAGCCCTAAGTTGTTAGTAGTAGGAAATCGTGCCAATGATGACTCCCTACGAGGAGATCAGACCGCAAGTAGTTTGTTAGGGTGGTGACACTTCCATCATGATTAGGAGTCATTTGTGTTTTGTTTCCAGGACCACTCTGTGGGGGAGTGGAGTAGATAGGTTAAATATGTCGGGTAGGAATCAAGAAGGGGTTCTCAATTTTTGGGAGGATTCTCAACTTTTGGGGTTCTCAATTTTGGAGAGCCTCGTTACTAGGAGTTGGTTCCCATTGTATATATTTCGAGAAACTGAGGGTCGAAGCATTGTTTGTGTGTTTGTTTTATTGATTAATGAAGAAGTAGTAGTGTGTTAAATGTTCAAACTGTCTTTGAATGACGCTGTGTGATTGCGTGAGCTGAAGAGTTGTATTTGTGTTTGAATCCTTGGATTAATCAATAGAAGTATGTGTGAATGTATCCAACTGAACAACGTATGTACTATGAGGGATTGACTGATTCCTCTAGACAATCGCGTAGAACGCACTGTGTTTTGCAGTGAATCTTGTTGACAGAGGTGAGACGGCTGAGATCTTATCTCGATCCAGATCTGCGGCCAGGAGTGATTTCGCGATGTGAAAATGCACGACGGATAGGAACTCGTCGACGAAATTGAGAGTTGATCGTTGCAAAGGCAAGAGAGATCTACAATCTGGGTGACACCTTGAAGAGATCGACGGTCAAGGAGGATTGCGCTGGGTGAACTAGTGCGAAGGAAAGGACAATCCATGTACGCGAAATCCCATTCAAATCCGCCTCAGAAATTTTGACGTCCACCATGGATTCAGATCGAACGGTTGTAGGACATTCCACTGGTTGAACAAGCAGAGGGATTAACAACCCAACCGGGCGCGAAATTTGTATCCAATCGACCTTACCGTCGGCTTGGAGTCCGCCCTTGTGGCGTTTTGGAGGGGATCCTTTTGGCCAGGTCGGTAGATGTTAGTGGCGCCGCCAACTTTGGGACCTACTAAGTCAAGTAGCCGACTATCTAGAGACTGCCACGGGGGAACTGGCCACCATAGTCACATTAACATGGAACAAATTCCTTAACAAGGAATATACCACTTGCATTTCTTATAAGATTACAACTAGGAAAGCATCACAAACACAACATTCACAATGAAACCCACAATCACAACAATGAGTAATCACTTCATGACTAGATCTCACATTTTAATTATGGTCATTCCTAACATATATGAGGTATGACATAACGAGAAACAATTATGGATGAGATGGAAAATCAATGGTTTTGGATGTTGAACAATCCTTGTAAACCTTGCAAACAAGCATCAAAAACATGAGGGGCATTGGACTTCATGGAGCATCGTGCTTGAGGAAAAAAAAATGAACCTCATGAATATATTAGTAGGCCAACCTCGTTGCAATACAAATGAACTTATATACAAGACATTATCATTGCACAAAGACTCAATAAACGAAGCTTGAGCTAACTTTCAATCTCTTGCACCCAAAGGTTAAAAAGATGTACAACATTGTCAAGTATTTAAACGAATGAGATGCAATCAATAGACAATTTAGTCTCTCCCATTCTCAAGCCTCGATGTATCTTGTTGTATACTTGACAATTACTTAACATAGTAGTCCTTGTTAAAAATAATCATGCTCGAAAATAGGTGTACACTTATCATCAACAATCAATCATCGAAGGATGAATTGAAGGCCTCTTTCATCCACTGCAAACTTGAAGCATTTGATTATGAATTGTGCTCATCTCAAATTAAATCTCCTTGAGATTTTGAAAATTCTAATAACCTTCTAAGAGCGATTGCTTCAATTTAGTTTCCTTATACATGATTAACTTATGATTATCAACTTTATGAAAGTGCTCCTAAGTTGAGTTGACTATTGCAATAATTTTATTCATGAGGTCAATATGCAATGAAAAATATTTCCATAACCATTTTCAATCTTTCTAAAACATGTTCTTAGCATACCTAATTATCATCAAGATATTGGAATGCATTGATTAGTGTAAGGATGGCATCTTTAGTGACAGTGTTGAATAAAACCTATGCTCCGTAAGGCAGATCAATATAATGATTGGCCAGCAATAGGATGTTGAAGCTCTAGACAATTCTTAATCACCATTGTTGCCATCCTTGTGTCAAATGGTTTATACTTGGCCTATTAAGTCTCTCAAATGTCGAATCAAATTAGCTCTTTTAGCTAAAAGACCCAATGACCTTGTTAAGGTAATTTGTTGAACATTAATAAAATTGTCTTATCTTGTTATCTTATCTAAAAGGACGTATTTTGCCCCTTGCTAGTTGTCCCTCATACAGTTTAAAAAGGAATGATGGTGTCAACTATAGTCAATATCCATGGTATTGATGTCCACAACTGCACATCCAAGATAGTCGTGACTCGTCACTAGTGTCCATCACGTTAGAACTATTGTGTGGTTCATTTAGTGGTTTCTTCGTGAAACAATTAACAAAAATGACTAACAATGATTGGAGACAGAAACTTCTATTGGCAATGGCACTTCTATAACATAAGGTTGCTCTCAGTTGAAAATGTGAACTACTAAAATATCATTAAGACTAAATGAGACTTCTTTCTCATGTCAATCATGAGGTGAATCATATGGATGCATATCTTGAGGCAATTATAAAGTCAATGCATAAATTTTAAATCTTTGTGATTTGTGATGGAGTTAAGTCAAATGTTGGAAGAATATTCTTCATTTTTATTTGGATATTAATCTAAAAAGAATTGTAATGCCTTTGTACTTGACTAAAATTCTTCCAATAATTTATGAATTTGTCAACGATGATTGACTCAATTACTACTAATCTTCAAGTAGAATCAACAACATCTAGTTGTGAGGGAGGCTGCTCTTTAGACCCTACTAAGGAGTATGTGTCTAGGAAAAGGTTATCTTCCATTTTTTTAGTTTCCAAGTCATCTTATAATATGAGTTGTTGAAGACACATTTGATGTAACATATAAGTAGGTGCACTTTCCTGCATGAGTTATTCATCGCTTTCTATTCTATATCGGTAAGTCCTTAATGATGCATTTCAACAAGATCGAGACAGGGATGTGGGCAGGTGTGATTTTCACTCCTCACTTTCATAGCATTTGTTGTTTATCTTTTCGCTTCAAGCATGAAGGTAAGAATCTTATGGCTACCAGTTTCACATTTTTAAAGAATATTGAAGGTACTACCATAAATGTTCCAGAGATGAAAAATATGCTTCTATGTCCAAAAGAATGTTTGAATAGGGACAGGAATATGTTACAACTAGCCCTCGAAAAGACTCCTGCAGATTTCTATAGCTCTCCTTTGCAAATGGCCTCTCAAGTTCAAAATTAGATGACTAGTTTCGTGCAAAATTCTTCCTCGATGTCAATGTATGATGGAGGTGACCCATACACAAGTCCAGTAGAAGCATGGATAAATGAAGCTTGTCAAAGAAATCCCTCTCTGTGGCATCAATATCAAGGCTTCTAGGTATTTGCATCCATCCAGCCTTCATTTCCCATCTCGATGGAAGTCTTGGTACGTGCTTAGCCTATCTTCAATGAGATATTATCATGGATTGTCTCTAGAGACAAAGGAAAAAGTTCAAGTATGAATTGCTTACTTAGTTGGCTACATTGGTGGTATGATTTCACTTATACCATTTTGGTTATCATGTTTAACGTAGGTAGGTTTACTTTCATTTGATTCTAGGCATATTATTGTTACCTTGCATTGCATTTGTTGTTCCTCATGTTTAGCTACTTGCATTTCATTATACTGAGCAAGGCAAGATGGAAGTGTCTACCTCACGTGTTGTCGATCTCCTTGGATATTTGATGTGTGTAGGTCTACAAGTACCAAAAGATTCACATGTTCTCGAACACTCCCAGGAAGAGCACTCGTCCTGCAGTTGGAGCCAATGTTACGTTGTACCAGTACCAACGCACCTTCAAATGGGTCCCCAGGGAGAGAGGGTCATTTTTTTCAGACCATGACAGGAGTTATCCAGCATTTTCTGAGTGGCGGTCATGACTGGACCCTTTGGTTCTTCCTTTAGAAGTACTATGGCTTAATGGCATTGTTGACTGCCCTTTGTTGGGTTGGTGTCCAGGGCTCCTAAGGGTGGTTCACTGGGTCACGTGACACCTCCCACTTATTTCAACTCTGATGACATTTCTTCCAGCTATGGGCTCTTACCTCTCTTCCGAGTCACCTTAGGCACCCTGTTGGTCCCTCTGCAGCCTAACGCCCTCTCTCCTTGGACCTCTTCCAGAGATAACGCCATTATCCTCACAACCATATTGCTTGTTTTAGGGGGGCCGTTGAGGGATTATCAGCATTGTTGGGATCAGATGGAGAATGACGCCGCCCCCACCCCCCTTGCTTACTCCAGCCTTCAATTTTGAGTAATTTGCTCAATTTTAACTATTTATCACTTTTGGGTGAACTCTGGGGAAAATACCCCAAGTTACCCACAGACTTGATTATTTTATATTATTTTATGTTATATTATCAAGTTGATATTTTATAATTTCAAATTGACATTTTAAGGCATGTTGGCCTGGTTTATTTGTAAAAGTGAGTGTGAAAACATATAAATAGATCTCCTCACTTCATTTTCAAATCACAACTTGTAGGATAAAACTCAATATGTTATTTTTTACCCAAGATAGCCTCTTGGAAGTGATGTACACCTCTTGGAGTCTTTTCTCTTTGCTCTCATGGATCAAAGTTGGATCAATTCTTTGGTTATGTTTATGCTTGGTGGATGCTTGGATTTGTTGGACAACAAATAGCTCAAGTAAGTCAAGGTTTTTGTCTTTCTTGGTGTTGTAAGGTAGGTGAACTCTTGTCTCTTGAATGGTTGAATGGTAGCCCTGGAGATGCATTTTGCT
Source organism: Pseudotsuga menziesii (assembly GCA_001517045.1). NCBI lineage: Eukaryota > Viridiplantae > Streptophyta > Pinopsida > Pinales > Pinaceae > Pseudotsuga > Pseudotsuga menziesii. The sequence goes on along the minus strand of LPNX011120116.1, from coordinate 45,607 downwards.
TGAATAGAACCTCTTATCTACCTTGTATCATCTTTGCATGGTGGAAAACACTTCCAAGAGGAGGTCTTCCCTAGTTTAGCCTTGGATCTCCAATTTTTTCCCTAGATTAGGCTCTTATAACGAATCCTAGGAGTTTTTAAAGGAAGCCCTAGTTTACTAGACAAGGAGAAATACTCCAAGAGGACGGTTGGTCGCCTTAAGGGAAAGACCTTAAGGGCTATGGTTTAAGGGTAATATTCATGAAAACCCTAAGTTGTCATTTTTTACCAAATTACTCTCGCATTTTCATGTGTAAATATTGCATTTCATGGTAAATTAGGCCATTTAATTAGGTCTGCAATTTTATGTTTGAAATCCTAAAAAAAAAAATTTAAAAATCAAATTTAGGTGTCCTTAAAATTTTGGCCCTCCTTCCTATAAATTCGGCCTGCCTTTTTTGTCCCTAGAAACCCTAGGGCAAAATTTTTAGGAGCCCTAAAAATCTTTAAAAAAATCATAAAATCATAAAAAACCCCAAATTTACCCTGAAACAGTCGTTAAACTGTCCCAACAACCCTAGGGCTGCTCTTTCTACCCTCGCCCTGCCTCTTTTAGGTCTCCTTCTCCCTCGCCCTTCCCTTTAGGGTCTCGGCCCACTTTCTTTGCCACATAACAGGCTGTAACAACCTTTTAGCAGCCCCCATCTGCTGCTGATCCAAAGTCTGCAAAAAGTTGCAGACCTTTCTTTCTCCTAACAGCCCTTAACACCTGCCTCAAACTCACACAGCAGCGTTTAAAAGGTTAGTAAATGGTTAATGATATTGTTGTTAAAGAGAGATATAACTCTACATTGGATACTTTGCTAAGATGTTGGAGTTGTTTAGGTCCATATATTAAATGCATAAGATCGTTGTTCAAATACATTGTTGGGATTAATAAACAGTGATACAAGTACTGTCATAAAGGAACTGTTTATCATTACAGTACTTACATTTTTGTTCTTCATTGGATTGCAAGGTCTGATGCTAATACTGGTAGCATATGTTAGATGACTGACTTTACACTGTTTATATCTCAGACTTCAGTGATAGATCTACACTATTCATTGAGGTTACATTACTTGTTCTTGTTGTTTTCCATTTGCTATGAATGAATGCCTAAGCTGTTTGGTATCTATTTAGTGCCTGGAATCACTGTTCAAATACATTCTATGGGTTTCATACTCTCACAAGGGGCGGTCTACTGCTGCTAATTACAGTACTTACACTCTCAATGTGCATTGGATGATCAGCAATTACATTTGTTTGGATACCTATTGGTTACTATTGAATGCCTATGCTATTAGCCAAAATATCTTGAATTTAATACATTGGTTCAATACAATTTCCATTAGCTTCTACAAACATTTTATCTAGTATGTCTTCTTCATCCCTAAAGCTGATTTGTTAAGGCACTGGTCTCTAACATCATTATCGAAAAGGCGTAGTCTGTTGTCCCAAGTGTCTTGCAGACTAACTAAAGGTCTCTCCCCTTGGAGGTCACGACACTCCAAAGTAGTTCAAGGAACGTGACCGAGGTGACATTGGGTAACTTTCCTCATATGTGCTTATCGGACACTAGCCCTGCTAGTTCATCCAGTAACACTCCCTGCCACAAAAAATATATATGAATGCTAACCTTACAAGTTTACAGGTAGAAGAGTTTAAGAAATCCAAAGAGCAAACTATGCAAGTACAAAAGAGGGCAAACAAGATTTCATTCATGATCTTAAAACAATGATCAAGGACTGTCACCCTCTAATTAATTTTCCTTGGCACTTCCTAGCCAAATGACAACCTTGTTGGGGAAGGTAGGGTCAACCTCCATATTCATCGCTTGTTAAAAATTCAGTGGTTTGGTTTGGTCATCTCTAGGAATTTTTCAAGATGAACTTGCATCATGCAACCAAAGTGGTCACACTCAAATTCAATAAAGGCTCAACAGGCCTAGGTGGCACACGAATGGAAGCATTGGGCACTTTCACCTTAAATTTAAAGATGAAATATTTGATGTTTTCACATAATAAAAACAAGATAATATCACATGACCTTACAACAAAATCCAATTCAAAAGCAATCTTATGAAAAGATCTAGATGATGTGTCATATGTCATCATTCAAAAAGATAAACAAATAATTTATCTAAGAAAGCAATGCCAAACTTTGCTTAACAAAGTTAAGCAATTGAAGCAAAATGATGTATTAATTCCAAGGATCAACAAAGAGACTTCTACTAACCCGCTTAAATAAATAATGAATTTAGAAGACAAGAAGAAAGCTATGGATAAGGAGCCCTCACAAAATCAATTAGAGGTGACAAACCAAGTGTTGCTAACGAGGAATTTTATCCACTTACAATGGTACCTTATCATCACCCTAATCACAAAAATCATCGCATGTAACAATCAACTTCTTAACATCGACATCACTCAAAACAAAACTCGAGTTACATTCGGACCCTAATATGATTTGTTTCAATCAAAGATAGGGGGATTATGGGTGACCCAAAGTGCAAGATTATTCAGAAGAGTGTGAGGGTCAAAGATACAATACCCCAACAAAACTTCAAAGATTTTATGATCTCATTTCCTCAACCAGGACAGTATCAAGAATAAGTTAATAACTCATCAAGTGAAAGAATCGCAATTTGGAACAAAAACATAGCCTTCTTCATAACATGCTTTGAGGACAAAACGTCCTTTAAAGGAAAGGACATACATAAAATACATTAAATAGTAATTAAAAATTCAAGCCTCATGAGTCATATCCCTTCAATATGTGACCATTCAATGTTTATACCAGCATCTCAATCATCAATCATATGACAAACATATTTTATAATATATAAATTTTAATTGTTTATCCTACTTCTATGGGACATTCTTGTTTATTGAATGCAATTGTTCAAAACAAAAACTCTACAAATCATCAAAAGCCAGCTGTAAAATACAATCTCAAAATAGTAGAGAGATATGTTGCAAGTAAGAAGAGGAATCAATCACTATCATCCCTAGAGCCACGAATGACAATGTCCACCAACAGAACATGTATGCTTATGTCACCTAACGAATGGCTTGGACTCATGAGTCCCTATGTGGAGTAATTCATAGTGACCTTGAGATGTTCTTGTTTAGGCAAAAGTAGGAACTAGAGTTGAGGTGGAAGTCAGGGAACAGCTCTCCTAGAATCCAAAGTCAAAGAACTCCTAGTGAAGTCCTAGTGGTAGAGAAGAAGTTGATCCTCTATCCATGAAACAATTATCTTGATGGTATCACTATCAAAATACTCTAGTCCCACTCATGAACTCAAACATTTCCTGACTTAGAGGTCAATGGGAGTGTGGCAAGGGGCCAACGGCCAATTGACTTGTGACTATAGCCCTGTTTAGTCGTGGTTTCTTGTGAGGAGGCAATCTAGATCCTACAACGTCTAAAGGTAACCACTTCCCTAATGAATAGAGAAAAGCAACTTTGATCATGATTTATGAAGAGGAGAGGAAGTGAAGCCCTCGAATCTTTGAAAAGACAATAGTATATACCTTGCACCTCATAAGAAACAAGACAATGGAAGAAGTACTCCTTTGTCTTTACTTCACATAATGAGCATATCCTATAGATTTGTTCCTCATATGGTGGACTGGACTAAGTTTCCACCCTCAACAAACGCAACTATACCTCGTGTTGCTCAAAAGGAATCTGGAGCTCATGCATTAAAGCATGTTGAAGGTGTATCTCAACTAAACAATGAGGCTTTTGGGAATCTAGAGGAAATGCTCAAAATCAAAAACCACATTAGGAGAGATTATTAAGGCCATAGAGGTCATTAAAGAATATGCAAAGACCTTGTAAGCTCAGTGGCTAAGGTGAACAAACACACTCCTTGCATGCTTGCACCCAAAATGAGTGCACACTTGGGTGCATCTATCTTGCAAACATGAGGTCAAGATGACACACATCCCAACCTCTTGGAGGCTGCCCCATGCATACCCTAACATAATTTAGGTTTCATCCCTAGTTTATTATGGGTCCTCGGATTGTTGACCTCCATAATAATATGCATAAAAGCTTGTTACTATGAAAGACAACCTTAGAACAAACATCAATGATTAATGGCCAATCATCAATAATTTATGTCACATAAGTAAATGTCAATAATCTTGTTTTGTTGTTATTTTTAAATTTAAAACTATGAAATCAACCTGAAATTTCAAAAATTAAATCATGAATGTCAACCAAAAACTGTGATTGTGACATTGACGTTACAGTTTTATATAACTTCACATAATTTTAAATTTTGAGGTCAACAAGGATTTGGTTAGATGGTAAAGTAGGGGTGTTTCATACCCCCCACCAAGGTTCAAGCCCCAGAAGACACATTTGACACGCCATGGCCCATCTTGCCTATGCAAGTTTGGTTGTTTCATGTCATTGGGGCTAAGTTGAAGTCTTGGGTGAATAACATGATAGATATGCCCCACACATGGCTTCTCAATGGAAGGCATCTTTTGAGAGCATTGTGAGTCAGCTACATTTCATTAAATGGGAAAGGGCATATTTGCCCCACAATGAAATACAAAAGCATCTTGTTAAAAAGAACAATTAAATTTTACATTTAGAATTTCTTAGTTTCATAATTTACTATTTTCAAAATGTAAATTGCTATTTTTTTAGCATCTTTAAATATAAAATATATAAGTGATGTTTTCTAGTTTCGTATTTTAATATTTTCAAGTTCTAATTCGCTAATTTTAAACATCTTCAAATATAGAATATATAACTGATTATTATGCTGAGTTTTTAATCATCAAGAAATTCAGATGCAGCAGCTCTTTTTTGTGTACTACTCGGCCTTTATTGTGACAGAGATGCAACGTTCCTGGGCATTTTTATATGATTTCTTATTATAAATGGTATGTCTCCATGGATCAGAGGTGACAGATCTGAATTCATCAAGAACAGTATTTCTGGATACTCTTTTTTGTAAAATTTTGTGTGTCGAAATACAGGTTTGTCAGTATAGACATTTATGACAGAGACCTTCAGGTAAAAAGACAGGAAATGCATGGTAAAAAGACCCTCCCTGCACCACACTGCTCCACCCAGCACCAGAATTTCAAACCAGTGCACCTGCACCCTTGCATCTTGTTTACCTTGCTTATAAATAAATCCATTTTCGAAGGGTGTGATATGTCAAGCAATCAAAAGGAAACTGACTCAAAGGTAGCTTAATGACTAAAATAAAAATCAATATTATCAAAGGAATTTCTACACAAATCACTAACAAAATAATCGAAAGAACAAAGCCAAGTTAGGAAATAACTTTAATAGAACAAACTTACAAAGAACATATTTTAAGCAAGGGACTCCAATAAATTAAATGCACATATTATCCTATTTAGATTAACAAAAAATAATTACTGGAATCAAGTCTAAAGATTGACATCATCATTTTAAATGCTGCACACCTTATCAACTAAAATCAAAAGAGCATAATAAAACAATACAGGCGAGATAGCAAATGACTAGACATATTCCTTGAGCAACATGTAAAAATGATAGGTGTCATGCACAAAACATATTCACATATATTTGATTTGACAGTGCTCCATTTCATTATCCTCTAAATTCTAATCTAACTAAGCATGAAGGAAGTGTCCCTATTTTGATCAAGCCTAACACTGGACTTCTCAACATGTTCTTACCAATGCAATCCAGCAAACAGTGTGTTCTAGTATAGGCTAATTGTTCTCTATAAATTCTTCAAAAATTAACAGTGTTTCCTGCTAGTTTCATTGCCAAAGGAGCAAATATTTGGGTCCTAAGTTAGAATTCAATATCATATTTCAGCAAAAAAACATTGAAACAGTTATCTTGCACTGATAAAAAGTTGAGGGTTTAGAACAACTTGAACTGGATGAACAAACCATCAACGACTGCATTCCTCACATGGTAAGATCAAGCTAAGAGGAGCCATAATAAGATGACACTAAGAGTCTACAAATAAAGAGAGAAGAAACATATGTAGCTTTTAGAGGCAGCAAACAGAGTATGAAATAAAGTTATACATGGAAGAAAACTAGGAAATCAGAGCACTTGAACCCTATTTTTTAGACATTTCAGAATTTTAAAGACTCCACTTCTGTAGGGTGTTGTGAGTAATAAAAGTTTGCCAAGTCAATATTCTGTTTTGGACTCAGAAATATGCTTTATGAACTGTCCAAAATCTCTCTCTCTCTCTCTCTCTCCAATGCATAAGGATGTCCACAATAAAAGAGCCAACAAAAGAAAACTTTTCCAATATGCTGGAAACTTTTGTAATCCAATTACCTATCCTTGGATTCTTCAAAGCTTGAGCAAAAATAGAGGAGATTAAGCAGTTAAACACAAACCATTTCACACTAAACACAACTTAAATACGTCCAAGGATGCTGATATCTGGAAAGTATAATGATGTTTTCCAAACAAAAAAGAAAAGGAAAAGAGGGAATAAATCACAGAACAAAAATAACTTAAATGCTGTGCACTCAATTAGCAATCTTACTGCTGCTTCAACAAAGTCTTTGGGTCGTTTGATTATCAAATTATTTCCATGTAGTGCTGTGCCATCTAACAAGAGGGCTGCAGTCGCATCTTCTGGTGTGAGAAATTCTGCAACAGCATGACTCTTATCCCCGCTCACCTGCAGAAGGATATATGAACAATACAATAGGCAACCCTTACTGCCATACAATGTCAAGGAAGAGAAAGGAAGCTACTTCTCTAAGGTAAAAATGCAAGAATCATCTAGAATCTAGCCTTTTTATAAACAGTGAGTAAAAACCATTGAAGTATGGAGAAAAGATGTACCACGCAGCTGATACAGGGCTTAGTCCCTGGGAGGTGGTTGGCACTTGCAGACAGCAATGCAGAATTGAGGAACTCTGTAAGCTCTCCATCTGATATGGAAGAGGGTAGATTAGCCACAGACAACCTCCTTGATGGCCTTGTTGATTGTGTGAGCTCAACAGTATCCACGAAGGGATTCACTTGCTGAAAGACGGATGGAACAAATGAAGATGCTGAAACATTAGACTTTTGAGAATTTGATGTGCCCAGGGAAATAGTAGATAACGCAGCTGCATTTGATGATGAACTGATTTGCTGTGTAGAAGCTTGATATGCAGCAACCATGGCAGCTACCATATTACTATCCATGCCACCAGGTGTTAGATCCCATGCAGGTTTCCTCTCAGGCAAGTGTGCAGGAGGGGAAGGTGTCTTTACTGCAGTCTCTGACCTCCTTCGCCTTGGTGAATATCCACCAATCCCACTTATACTTATACCTCCACTATATCGCCAATTGGAACCACCCTGGGACACAGACGCTCCGCCCTTTTCTTTTTCATTTTGTTCATCACAGTCTTTCTCTGACCTTTCTACAGAGAGACGATGTGAAGACTGGTCCCTGTCAAGATCCTTTTTATGGTTAGAATAAAGGCGCTTGCTTGACCTTGGTGAAGGCGATGATGATCTCCCCCTGTCCTTGGCCTTTTTATGTTCTGGACTAAGTGACCTTTTACTGCGCTTGCTTTTTGCTTCATACTGCCGAGATGAGTGTGATGATTCCTTCCACCTATCTTTCCTTTCATAGTAATCATCATCCTGCCTTCTCTCAATTTTATCGGCTATATGTGATTTATCTCCGTGCTTCCTTTTTCCAACTCTGTCATTTTCTTTCATCCTTTTCTCATCCCTTTCATCTTCACGTTTCCGTTTACCCTCCCTTCCTCCAACTCTATCATCCTCAATCTTTCTTTTCTCATCTCTTCCATCTTCATACTTCCTTTGACCCTCTCTTTCCATTTTAGGCCGACGCGTGTCTTTCTCTTTCATTCTATCTTTCTTAACCTTAATTTGCTCCTTTGATTTTTCGGGGCCATAATCACTAGGCCTACCTTCACCATCACCTCTGCTCCTGTGATGACCTCTCCTTTCACTTTTTTTGTCCTTGCTACTTGTTTTAGAGCTTTCTATGATAGGTCCTGAGTTTTCCACATCCTCCTGCAATTTTATTTTGGACATCCTTGCATCATGACTATGCCTTTCTACTCTTTTCAGGGACCCATCATTCTTGGCAGAGTGCTTCTGTTCTCTCCTGCTTGAGGTATCTTTATAAAAAGGTTCCTTATCCAAAGGGATTTTCCTTTTCGGATGAGCAGATTCCAATACAGGGTCTTCTCCATGATCTGCATTGTTTTTCGTATCTTTATGCATGGCTTCTAGATCAGACTTAACTGAATCACTCCTAACCTTTAAGCTACCCTCTTTAGCATCCTGTATGAGCTTTTTTTTGGATCTTTTAAATATAATATCCTCAATGCTGCAAGGCCTTGTGCGTGCTGCTGTGCCTTCAATACCCTTATTCATTGAATCCTCATTTTCCGAGCCAGATTGACTGCCACGTCCATTTTGATCACCCATCCTGACAGTTGCTATTTTCTTCTGCCCAGGAGAGCTTAACAAGATGAAGTGGCACAATCTATGCAGAGACTAGAACAGCTCCTTACCCAACTCCAGTGAATAAAAATATAGCAATTGTAGATCCAATGCCGATGTCACCTGCTTGCAAGCATAAGCAATATCTTGAATAATGTATCAGTATCTCCTTAAGTACCCGACATCTTTCTTTAAAGAAATGAACACAGTGCAAAGTGCAAAGTTGCAAACTATTTAAATATCATTAAGCAGCTTTATGTAAACCCTCAATAATTGCATCAAAGATGTTCCAGCATTTTTAATCTGAAACCACAGTCTGGACTCTGCAGTTAATATTAGACAAAAGATTACCAGATATGACAAACAATGGAAAGATCAGCAAAAGGTGAATGGTTATGTCACCCAAAACCATTTGAGATCATAAGCATAACATGAATATACAAAAGCTCTCTCCATTTGAAACCTAAAGTGTTTATTGTGTTATTCAAGTTTGAAGAGAAAAAATAGAAATGAAGAAAGAGAAGCATAACATTAACGTCCACAACTTGAATGCATTTCCACCCTGAAAGCTCATGCATGAAGAAGACCATTGATCTTATGGCGCAGTTTTTGCAGAAAAACAACATTCCTCTGCCTAAAAGTGCAAGGAGAAAAGAAGCTGGATCAAGGTGTGAAGACAAAGAGAGATGTCATGCATTAATGGCTGGCATTTAGAAGTCCCCTTCCTTCATCATTGACTCCAGTGCATCCAGGTACTCCTCTACGTTTGATCCCACTGGTGATCCTTCTATCCTCATGGGTGATGATTCTGAAATTCCAGCTAGAGCTGAAGGAAGAATCAATCTTGAGTCTTGACTATGTGTGTTTCATGAATGTTCTGCATGTTTCCTCATTGCCTGCAAATCTTCTCTCAGTATACTAAATGACACACACAGGAGTTCCATAGAAGGTTGTGTTCACTCCTGATGATTTAGAAATTTCTAAGATCTCTACTGGAAAGGTCATTGCACTTGGTACTGCAAATCATGCTTCGAAGATCTATGAGTTCTCCCACTTCCTTCCCTATTCAACACTAAATGTGCTCCTAACACATGCAAATGAAGTCAGTAGGCTATGGAATAAGAGGTTTAGTCACCTCAACTACAGATATCTGCAAGAATTGCACAAGCAGTGTATGGTTGATGCTCTTCCAAACATCAAATTCTCAAGTGGCATATATCAAGGTTACATGCTTAGCAAACATCCAAAGCACAAGTTTGAGAAAGGCAAGTCATGGAGAGCCTCCTTACCTCTCGAATTGATCCACAGTGATATCACAGGACTCCTTCCTAATCCTTCCTTGAGTAATGCTAGATATGTCTTGACATTCATAGATGATTATTCAAGATATTGTTGAGTCTATTTCCTCAAGTTCAAATCAGAAGTGTATGAAATTTTTAAAGTTTTTAAGGCTTCTGTTGAAAATAATTCTGGAAATAAGAGCAAGGAGCTTCGCAGTGACAATGGAGGGGTGTATGTAAACAAGGATTTGCAGAATCTTTGTGCTAATGCAGATATCCGCAGGCATCCAGATGCAACACATTGTTCCCTACAAACCACAGCAGAATGGTGTGGCAGAGCACAAGAACAGCTCTCTGAAGGAGATGGCCACATGCATGCTTGAGTCAAAGTTATTCTCTCCTAACCTGTGGGCATAGGCCATCAACTGTGTTGCATACATCCAGAACCGAGTTCCTCACAAGAATTTGAAAGGCACAGCTCCATTCAAAGATTGGACTGGGCACAAACCTGATGTGTCTCACTTTCGAATCTTTAGTTCCAAAGCTTAGGCCAGGATTCCTCCAGAAAAGAGAAGGGCCATACAACCTCAGAGCCATGGATGCATTTTTGCTGGATTTGTTGAAGATTCTAAGGGATACAAACTGTTAGATGCTTCCACCATGAAGACTTTCATTGAGAGAAGTGCACAATTTGAAGAAGGTCCTTTGCAAGACATCCAACAAGATGAAGCAAAAAGCTCAATTCCTCCTCCAACACTTGATGAGCAAGAAAGTGAAGCCTCCTCATATGATAGTTCATATTTTGATACTAATGATGAAGATGAACATGTTGATCCAGATACAGTTGATGCAATATATCCAACTCCAAGGCCTAAATGGGTTGAGAATACCATTGAGGCAGCTGGTGAATTTGTTGGTCATCCACATGATCCAAGAAGGATAAGATCACAGTTTCGGAGTGCAAGCCTTGCACTCTCTGCTACTGATCCACTTCTTCCTGATAGGTGTTTCATGATTATTGGATATGATCCAAAAACATTTGAAGAGGCCTCCAAAGATTCAAGATGGCAAGCTGCAATGGAGGAAGAGTACCAATCTCTTCAAAACAATAAAACTTGGGAGCTAGCTCCACTTCCTCCTGGAAGGAAACTTGTTCAATGCAAGTGGTTATATCGAACCAAGATGGCTTCAGATGGGGTCACATGCAAGTACAGGGATCGATTGGTGGCAAAGGGTTTCTCTCAAGTCCGAGGACTTGATTACACAAAGACATTCACTCCTGTAGCCAAGATGGACTCTGTTAGAATGGTTTTGGCTATTGTTGCATCCAAGCGCTAGGAGGTGCACCATATGGATATCAAGAGTGCTTTCCTCCATGGAGATCTTAAGGAGGAGATATACATGCAACAACCAGAAGGATACACTCAAGATCCTTCACTTGTGTGCAAACTGAAGAAGTCTCTCTCTAGGCTCAAGCGGGCTCCTAGAGCCTGGTATGCTAAGATGTATTCTTTCCTTCTGGAGCAAGACTTCCAAAAATGCAAATCAGATCCAAATGTGTACATGAAGCATGATGGTGACTCTCTCTTACTCTATGTCTTGTATGTAAATGATTTGTTGATCACAGGTAGTTCATCTACACGCATTGCCTCCAATAAGTTTGCTTTACATAGTTCATTTTCCATGATAGACTTGGGTTTGTTGAAGCAATTTCTTGGACTTGAGATAACACAAGTATACTTAAGGTATCAAAGTCTCACAATCCAAATATGCGTCAGATTTCCTTAACAAGTTTCATATGTCAGAGTGCAAGCCAACAACATTCCCCTTCCTCTCCAATGTCAGTCTTAAGGATGGTGCTTCTTCACCTTTGGTGAGCAGTGCACTGTATAGAAAATTGATTGGGAGTCTCCTATTCCTCACACACACCCACCCTAACATCTCCTATGCAATCAGTGTTGTTTCCAGATACATACAAGAGCCCCATGAACTCCACTGGAAAGCAGCAAAGAGAATCCTTCACTATATGCAAGGAACCAACGATTATTGTATTCACTATGTCGTCGATTCTCAACTTGATCTTGTTGGGTATACTAATTCTGATTGGGCTGGTGATAGCTCAAACCAGAAGTGTTCATGTCCACCCCAAGGCATCAGAAGTGTTCCTTGGTAATTTTTCAACATTGAACCTTACGAGAGAGTTCACAGCGAGTGAGCTTAGTCGTCCTGCTATCACACACTTCGCCACAAACTCTCTCCCTCCAAAGACTCCTTGATGAGTACCAAGCATTGAAACAGACCTTTTGTAGCTTACAATGGCTATCTTGGAAAGATAGCACAAAACTAGATGCAATGACCATGAAAGTGTCTTCCTTTAAAGATGCTTTATGGGATGAAGTCATTGAGGCTGTCAACACGACAGAACAACTTGTGAAAAAAGTGTTGAGGATCATGGATGGCGAAAAAACACCTATGAGATACATTTATGAGGCCATGGACAGGGCCAAAGGGACTGTCAAGGCTTTCTATAAGGGGGATTCATCTAAATATCTCCTTGTGTGGGATATTATTGATTCCAAGTGGGACAGGCAGCTACATTCACCATTGCATGCAGCAGGAGCATATCTCAATCTTAGCATATTCTATAATGAGGGATCTAAAAATCAAAAAGATCCCAAGGTGATGAGAGGTGTGATGATATGCATTGAGAGGATGTACCCCAATCAAGACATTCAAAGACCAAATCAACATGCAACGCGATATATACAAGAAATCATCTAGCATGGTTGGATTTATCTCAACCAAATGTCTTAAGGAGAAGAAAATGCTAAGTAAGATTCAATTTGTAAATCTTTACATTGTAATTTTGTTGGTTTTCTTTTTCAAGCTTGGCACTGCAAAACTTGTGATCATTGTTTTTTTGTTTTTTATAACATCCCATTGGTGGACAGATTGTGACTTTGAGACACCACAACTACAAGAATTCAACTTCAAAATTATGACTCGACCCTATAGCGCTTCAAGTTGTGAGCACAATCGATCAATATTTGAGCACATCCACACTAAAAAACGCAACAAATTGGAGCATGAGCAGTTGGAGAAGTTTGTCTTCATATACTACAACCTTTGGATGCTCACGAAACAATTGCAGGCAAAGGACCTGGATCCAATTTTATTGGATAAGATTGATCTAGTCTTTGATTGGGTCTTGGAGGATGAATTTCTTGTTGATGATTTGTGTTGGCTTAATGAGGATACTACAGATCCCTATAGTGTACCATTTTCTGAAATGGAAACACCCAATAAACCTGCATCAGAGTTGTTGCTTCAATCTAGCAATGTTGGTACTAGCTCCTTTGGGCCCTATTCTAGTCATTCTACTTCTCATAGTCATGCATGAAACTTGAGATTGGAATTGGACACATTGTCTTTTTTTTATTTTCTACTTATGTTTTGAGTTATGAAGTTGAACTTGGTATTATTTGTGACTTTGTTCAACGAATCACCTTTCAATTCACTATTTTGCATATAAATATGGAGTGTCAAATGTTCTATTGTCATTTTTTATGAGAGGATCCATTGAATTTCTACATATAATGTGGTTTTATAGCTATGTATGAATTAGAAATGTCCTTAGTATATTTTTTTATGCACAAAATTTACTATATTTTGAATTTTTTTCTATTTGTCGAGTCTTTCCCGAGTCGCCAAGTCTGTCGAGCCCCAAGCCAGGTGAGTCCTTGTTGAGTCTGAGCCTGATAACATTGCCACAAAGCAGTGTAGGTCTCGCCACAGCAGCCAAGGGTTTCATCTTAGATAGGATGTCAAAAACATGAAGTTGGACACGCAACCTAATTAAAACTGCATGGGGGGCATACATTTGGTATGAGCAGTATTCATATGTAGGTCGCATGCTAAAAGTTCGGCCTAAATTGAACTCTCAAGAAAATTGAAAGGTTAAATGAAACCTCTAACTTTAAATGTTACTTGAATTCTTAATTGCACATCTTCCTGAGTCTCAACAGCACATCTTCTACTATTACAACCAAGATCGGGGCTTGCATTTCCTAGCTTATCTATTCCACTTAATCGTTACTCACTATCCAATTGGTATTCAACATCACAATGGTGGATGCACTTTATTGTGTCTCTATTATCTAACACTTATAGTTATTACATTTAACAAAGCAACAAATGTAGTAATAGCAATGCTAACTGCATTTGATGTTGAACAATAAAACTGGAATGTTTCCGGGAACAATAATGACACATACACATTGAAATGGCATTAACTAACTAGAATGGGCAAAGGTGGGGATACTTGCCTTCAAATGCGAGTGAGGAACAGGAACATATTAAAAGTAAATAGCCAAATATTCGTATCGTATGTATGGTTGGGATCTAATGATACAATTCTTTTTAATAGAAGTTATATATAATGAGATGAAAAGGGCTAAATGTGATCACTTTAACATAAGTCACGCTTAAGGGGGGGTGTTGGGATATGTTACCCATCTAGACATTAGGCATAAAACATTCTCCCTAATGTATAGATCATGTTTGTTGATTGCCTAGTGCATAGTCCTCATCATTCTGATTGTCTCGGACTTTGGTTTTGTCATTTTTTCTCTCACTATCCTCATATGTGCCCTCTTCCATGATTCTAGGACATGTTGAGTCAGTCTCTCCACCTACCATCAGTCAACTGGAGTGTTTTCCTTGATTTCATGCATTCTAGGTTGATAATGAATATTGATGACCACTGACAGTCAACTAAACTCCCTCATGTGCCTCCTTGAGATTCTCTCCCTAATTTTTAGCCTGTAACTCCCTCATGCGCCCTTCTGGCCCACCTACCATCAATTAACTGGCCACAGAATAGGTGTAACAACTAGCACTCATGTCTAGTGATGGAATCTATGCAAAATAAGCCTCTCACATGTATGGATTTCGAATTCCTCCCAAGGCTCACGAATTTTCTTCTTTGAAACATTATTGTATTGTCAACATTTTGTTGGATAACAGATGAATAAAAGTTATTCCACTGGAGCTCCTTCTCTCTAGTGAATTCTCTCATTTTTCTTCTCAATTTACCTATGCATCTCTATGAAACTAAGTGTGAATTATTTTTGTTTCTAGATCTCTTGTGTAAAATCTCACAATGTGCACCTTTCTTTGGATGATCTTTCTTTCTTGAAGGTTGATTTGATGAAGTTCTAAGGTTTCTTTTACGCATGTTATTGGTTGATGCTAAAGAATGGTTGTAATAACTTAAGCACTAAGGTGACCTAAGGCACTATTTTGCTTATCTTTGTTAAATGTTGGTCAGTTATACTTTAACATAGTTTAATGGTGCTTTCATGTTACAGTATTCTAAAGTGATAGGGTTTCTTGCTTGTATATTGTTAACCTTGCAGGAGGAGACCTTCCTTTCATAGAAACTCTCCATTGTTACTAGGCCTTGGACTTCTTCTCTTGCCCTAATTAGGCTCTTCTACCTAACTCTTGTGGTTGCTAGTTGATGCCCTAATTAGGGCTCTTCTACCTAACTCTTGGTATCAATCTCTCAATGCCCTAGGGATTGAGACAAGAATCATATGCCTAATTTTTTCGACAAATATATCTCTCTATTATCAATTAACGTGTCTTCTATTTCACATGTATCTTTATATATTGAAAAACCCTAAAAAATGTAATATTGTCTGAAAAACGCTAAAAAAATCAAAATAAATTCAAAACTCAAAAAACAACCGTGAGTTTGTAATTTTGGTCAACCCATCAAATTCTCCCTAGTGGAATTATCCATAGATCTTTGAGGACGTCCTCATTTGCCTTGGTGCATTGGGAAACATGATATTGCCCAAATTAGGGTTTTGTAGGGTATCTTGCAATTCTAACTAAACCATCAAATGGGCCCTAGGCCACTTGATCATCTCCCCTTTAGCGCACACTTTTTTGAGGTAGGTTCCTTTGGAAGTGTGATCGTGCCTTGGGATTTGTGAAGTGTATTGAAGTGGTGATATTTATTGATATCAATTGGTAGATTGAATTAACTATCTTTATCATCCGTTGTTGACCCCATATAAGGCACTGATCTTAGGCATAAGGCATGTAGAAGGCTACTTGCAGGTGTGTTGGTGTCTACAAGCGTTCTTCCTCCATTAGGGAGTCTCGGTGTGTTGGTGTCTACAAGCGTTCTTCCTCCATTAGGGAGTCTCCCCTAAGTTTAGGGGTTACCCAAAGATGTTGAGGAGTTAGGTCGTGATGACATTGGGTCTAACCCCCCTCGTATGCTTACCATCACTAGCACAAGGCATACTTAATATGCTTTGAAAGGACTGCTAGTTTGAGCGGTAACAAGTAGATCTTCAATGGGACCTCCAAGTAGGTGCTCATCAAGTGTTGTAGCGAATCCAAGTTTCACATCTCCTTTCTTCCATCCTCACACAATCCCAAGATCTCAACCAACCTTGGACAGTTATAATGAAAGGAAAAGGAAGGAGACAAATATGAAAGTTAGTAGGTTCCGGTACCATGACAACCTCTCATTTAACCTTGAAAAGTCTCCTTTTTATAGGCCCATAGTAGATGCAATTGCAAGCGTTGGCCCCAGGCACAATGGCCCATCTTACAGTGCACTTAGGGGGGAAGATCTAGATGAGTAGTTGGTGTGTATCAAGGCACAATTGGGGGTAGATTATCTATTCACAAATATCATGAATTCATAATCTCTTCCCAAACCAAACACGAATCTTTCAATTCATCCGGCTCTCCTGTTCAGTTCTTTGTTTATTCCCCAGGAACATATACGTTCCCTTCCTTCATCAATAGCAAGCTTGCCCTTTTTGTTCCATTTATAGAAGATTAGAATGAATCATTAAAAGACCAAGGCATTAAAAGCTCGTAGGAGATTATATGTTGCACAATCTTGTCAAATGGGTGGATAGATCCGAGCAAAACAATCATTAATTTTCATGTGGCTTTCCCTAAAGGAACCATGTTACTAAACTCTTCTAATGCATCTTCACATTTAAAGGATGCAAATCTAATATATACATTGTTGGTAGAAGTTGTGGAAGAACTGGGGATAAAAAATGTTGTCCAAGTAAGCATAGACAATGTTGCAAATTATGTGGCAACCAATAAATTGCTTTGTGCAAAATACCTTGATATTTTTTGGACCCCTTGTGTTGCCCACTGCATAGACTTGATATTTTTTGGACCCCTTGTGTTGCCCACTGCATAGACTTGATTTTGGAGGAATAGAGAAGTTGGAGAGGGTGCAAGACATTGTTCATGAGTGCAAACAAATAACCATGCTTGGAGGTTGAATGAAAATTTTGGAACCCCAACCCGGTTTCAAGTTTAGTTTCATTGCATGTAGTTTACTGCCCAAACCCCAGCATGCATAATCATATTATAATTCAAAATTTTCACTTTTGCTTGAAACACATGGAATTCTTTCAACAGAAAGAACTCATAAATTTAAAGGGCAGCCAACTTTTTGACACTCAAAAAATTATAACAGCCAACACACATGAAATTTACACTCAGAATTTTGACCAAGATGGTCTAGAAAAAACCCCCAAGGAAAAACCTGTTTCAGAGAGAGATTTTATTTCTTCTAGGCAAAAATACAAATTTACAACAGCAGTACTTATCTCACTTATTTCTTCTTCAAATTTGTGCCAGAATCACTCTGACTGACTGTTGTACAAACTTCCTGAATGTTGTTTTACAGTCTTAATTAAATGCAGCAGTCTCTTGGAAATCGTGCCCAACATTCATGACTATACTTTTCCTTGAAGTTTGTGCCCTTTATCTAGATATCGTGCCCATCTCAAGCTCCTCGATTCCTGTGCAAATCTTCTTCTCTCTCTCAAGGGTTCGACCTCTCTTCTTGCTCTTGTCTCTTCTCCAAAAATCTCATTTGGAAAGTGAACAATAATCCTCTCAATGCCTTTCCCTAGCCTTTTTGTTTGAGTAACCACCACTTTGAAATCAATGGCTATGATTAAAAGCCAACTAAATGAGATCTAGGACATTTATTAAATCTCACTTTTTCTCGTTAAAAGCATTAACTCACTTTTAAATAATAAAGGAGACATTATTACTCACCCACCTTTTTAATTCCCATAAAGTCACATTTAAAATATTTAATAACTCAAACTCACTTTAAAAGTCACTTTATAAAAATAAAGTCATTTTCACTTTAAAAGTACTAGGGACCACAACGTTTAAGTGTTTATGTCCACCCCTAGGCATCAGATGGTGAACAAACACTTCCTTGGTAATTTTTCAACATTGAACCTTACGAGAGAGTTCACAGCGGGTGAGCTTAGTAGTCCTGCTATCACACACTTTGCCACAAACTCTCTCCCTCCAAAGACTCCTTGATGAGTACCAAGCATTGAGACAGACCTTTTGTAGCTTGCAATGGCTATCTTGGAAAGATAGCACAAAACTAGATGAAATGGCCATGAAAGTGTCTCCCTTTAAAGATGATTTATGGGATGAAGTCATTGACGCTGCCAGCACGACAGAACAACTTGTGAAAAAGTGTTGACGATCATGGATGGCGAAAAAACACCTATGAGATACATTTATGAGGCCATGGACAGGGCCAAAGGGACCATCAAGGCTTTCTATAAGGGGGATTCATCTAAATATCTCCTTGTGTGGGATATTATTGATTCCAGGTGTGACAGGCAGCTACATTCACCATTGCATGCAGCAGGAGCATATCTCAATCTTAGCATATTCTATAATGGGGGATCTAAAATTCAAAAAGATCCCAAGGTGATGAGAGGTGTGATGATATGCATTGAGAGGATGTACCCCAATCAAGACATTCAAAGACCAAATCAACATGCAACGAGATATATACAAGAAATCATCTAGCATGTTTGGATTTATCTCAACCAAATGTCTTTAAAATGGTAAGTAAGATTCAATTTATAAATCTTTACATTGTAATTTTGCTGGTTTTCATTTTCAAGCCTGGCACTGCAAAACTTGTGATCATTGTTTTTTTGTTTTTTATAACATCCCATTGGTGGACAGATTGTGACTCTGAGACACCACAACTACAAGAATTCACCTTCAAAATTATGACTCGACCCTATAGCGCTTCAAGTTGTGAGCACAATCGATCAATATTTGAGCACATCCACACTAAAAAGCGCAACAAATTGGAGCATGAGCAGTTGGAGAAGTTTGTCTTCATATACTACAACCTTTGGATGCTCACGAAACAATTGCAGGCAAAGGACCTAGATCCAGTTTTATTGGATAAGATTGATCTAGTCTTTGATTGGGTCTTGGAGGATGAATTTCTTGTTGATGATTTGTGTTGGCTTCATGAGGAGACTACGGATCCCTGTAGTGTACCATTTTCTGAAATTGAAACACCCAATAAACCTGCATCAAAGTTGATGCTTCAATCTAGCGATGTTGGTACTAGCTCCTTTGGGCCCTATTCTAGGCATTCTACTTCTCATAGTCATGCATGAAACTTGAGATTGGAATTGGACACATTGTCTTTTTTTATTTTCTACTTATGTTTTGAGTTATGAAGTTGAACTTGGTATTATTTGTGACTTTGTTCAACGAATCATCTTTCAATTCACTATTTTGCATATAAATATGGAGTGTCAAATGTTCTATTGTCATTTTTTATGAGAGGATCCAATGAATTTCTACATATAATGTGGTTTTATAGCTGTGTATGAATTAGAAATGTCCTTAGTATATTTTTTTGTGCACAAAATTTATTATATTTTGAATTTTTTTTTCTATTTATCGAGTCTTTCCCGAGTTGCCAAGTCTGTCGAGCCCCAAGACAGCTGAGTCTTTGTTGAGTCTGAGCCTGATAACATTGCCACAAAGCAGTGTAGGTCTCGCCATAGCAGCCAAGGGTTTCATCTTAGATAGGATGTCAGAAACATGAAGTTGGACACAACCTAATTGAAACTGCATGGGGGGCATACATTTGGTATGACCAGTATTCATATGTGGATCGCATGCTAAAAGTTCAGCCTAAATTGAACTCTCAAGAAAATTGAAAGGTTAAATGAAACCTCTAACTTTAAATGTTACTTGAATTCTCATTTGCACGTCTTCTTGAGTCTCAACAACACATCTTCTACTATTACAACCAAGATCGTGGCTTGCATTTCCTAGCTTATCTATTCCACTTAATCGTTACTCGCTATCCAATAGGTATTCAACATCACAATGGTGGATGCACTTTATTGTGTCTCTATTATCTAACACTTATAGTTATTACATTTAACAAAGCAACAAATGTAGTAATAGCAATGCTAACTGCATTTGATGTTGAACAAAAAAACTGGAATGCTTCAGGGAAGAATAATGACACATAGACATTGAAATGGCATTGACTAATTAGAATGGGCAAAGGTGGGGATACTAGCCTTCAAATACGAGTGAGGAACAGGAACATATTAAAAAGTAAATAGCCAAATATTTGCATCAAATGTATGGTTCGCATCTAATGATACAATTCTTTTTAATAGAAGTTATATATAATGAGATGAAAAGGGCTAAATGTGATCACTTTAACCGAAGAATATTTATATCCCTTGGGCTACTCCTCTAGGACACTTAGCTCAAAATTATCCTTATGTGCAAAACACTTCCTCTAAATCTTCATTATCATCACCAATTGCTTCAAAACCAATCATCACATACTGATATTTTTAACTTAAGCCGGTAAGAATGTCTTGATATTAAAACTCAATAAAAAGCAAAGCATCCTATTCCCCAAGATCAACATCTTCATCACTTTTATAGCTAGAAAATTAGACGAAAGAGCACTTCATCTTTTGTTAAACAATGTTTATCATATTTGAGGCATATGTCATTGCTCATCTACGAGTCTTCCTTTGACTCTATTAAATGTAGAGTATCCAACACGTATGAAGAGGTGGGGCAGCATATACACCTTTTTTATGTGTGATCACCCCAACAACTTAATGGCCATGATGACTCAAGCACTTTTCAATGATTCCCTACCAAACACCTTTTTTAAGGAATTGAATCCTAGTGGGGGGGTATAACACCACCCTAAGAAACATGGTTGGGGTTAGAGTTCGAGCTTGTCGATGATGAGAAATTATTCAAATTCAAATTTCTCAATGGGATTCACATAAGGTTCGCCATTAAGTTAGTTTATATACATTATTCAAAATTATTATTATTGTTATATATATATATATGATTGAGTTTGTATTGGAAATGTTTATCGATAATCTAAACACAATTTTGACCAGAAAATGTTTTGATATTGGGAAGACTATAATATGTAGCTACAAGGTAGATTTGAGGACATTTCCAAACTTTACAAAGAAGCTTCAAGGCTCGAAGATGTATATTTTGATTTCACTTTTAAAATAACAAATATAATGTACCTTTTCTTGGCGGCCAAAAAAGAAGAAAAAAAAGATATATATATATATATATATAAGTTGCACAAAACGGGGAAACAAGGATGAAACGGGGAAACAGAGATGAAACGGGGAAACGAGGAAACGTTGGAAACGCAACCCCCCAAAATTTTGGAAACGAGGAAATGCAGTATATATATATATATATATGAGCAAGGACAAAATTATGATAAAACATAAACCATAAATTATTAATTACATTTAGCTTCAAGCAATATTGCCAATGATAAATGATACAGATAAAATTTAAATCATACATGTAACATCGCATTTTACTCATGAACCCATGTCTATCATTTCATTCATGCAAGAGGTAACATCCAAAATTAGCCTTTATGTATTAGGCTACAAGTACAATGCATCAAACTATGAATAATGAACTTTTACTGACATAGAAATAGAAGTAAAACATGAGCTCAGACTAATATTCATCCTCATCTTCATAGTCTCCTCAAAAATAGAACAAGAAGCACACTCAACAATAGAATGTAAAGTGGAAGAAGTATTTCCAATTCCACTTCTAGGTTCCTCAATATTTAGTTCAGCAAGAGAGAGGCCTAGGTCAGTAGATTTTGGCTCGATATCCCAATCTGCACAAGGCCCACTGCTATATTCTGGGCCCTGAGTGCTCAAGTCGCTTGTGTGAGGAAAGAATGAAGTGATGTTCTCCTTTATAACTTTCTTCAACCTAATTAGAAGCATCTAGAATTAAATTTTATTTTTAAATTAAATGTAATAACCCTTAAATAATTGAAATCCATGGGCAAAAAGATACTTTATGGGTCGTTTTTTTAAGTGACAGGATTTTATTTGATGGGAAACGCGTCGTAGAAGAGAGGAAATGTGACGGAAACATGTTTTCGTCTGTATGAATGTGTTTCCTGTACAGGAAACGCGTTTCATACGGTTGGAAACGAGTTTCCGTCAAGTACTGTACGCATTTCCGAGTTTCAGCGAGTTTCCAAGGGTGAAACGGGTGCTAGACCTAAGTTTCCTGCAACTTTGATATATATATATATATAACCACACACACACATACAAATACTAATGTATTAAATTAATATAAAGTTATATATATAATTTTAAACACTACAAAATATATAAGTTATGTATGAGAAAAAACTACAAATATATAATCCACGACAAGTAGCAACCCGTTGACTCATGACTGGCAGCCACAAATCACCGTGACCCATTGCCAATCGCCATCATGGTTCTCGTAGCAGTCGTCATGGGAGTCATAACAGTCAACGCACTGAGATGGAGTCAAAGCAGTGGTTGTGGGAGTTGCAACAGTCAAAGCACTAAGATGGAGCCATAGTTGCCGACAATGAGTGGAGGCAGCGTAGATATAGAGGGTCAACGTAGATATAACACCGAACATGTAAATTCTGTTGAAATTTGCTGAATTTCAAACTATAACCATGAAGTTTGATGAAACCTATGGCTTAGACAATACCTATATTTTCACTGACCAAATAGTCCTCTCATGGCTTGTTATTCATCTATGAGAGCAAAGCAACCACATTCCATTTGTATTTAAGATAAAGAACTAGACATGCCAAGCCTATTTTCATAAAAGAAAAAACACAATTCTTATTGCTTCCAACAATTTACTTCTCTTATTCAAAAAAGGTGAAGCTTGGACCCTAGAAAGACACATAGATCCAGTACTTATTTCCCTTTATTAGGCAATAGATCAAATGTAGGAGAGCCCTACAACAACCATCTATGATAAACATGGCAATTATTACAGATATCGCATAAAAAAACATCAATGGGTTCTTCACCTCTTCAGGGAGGAAATTGATCTTGAAAAAAGTCAAAAACTCCCACGGCATAAATATGCGCGAAAATGCAAATAACTTCAAATGACAAATCAATGAGGAATATGAGGTACAATAATTAGTTTTTTCATGCCTTCAAAGTTAGAAACAATTAGCATCCTAGAGATAATAATCAAAACAGATTATGATCAATTAGTTTCTCTTTCTCAAGGTTGATTTTCATAAGGCATATGCTCAATGAGTGAGACTTTATTCTGAATCCGATTCCATGGCTTGGAATTGGGATCTTCATTCTAAAAGGAATTTAAACGACTTTTTGCAAACACTTCTTCTATGACATTTGTGAATGGTCAATAATTTGAAGTGGTTGTGTTTTTCTAATCTATTTAATAGGGTTTTGCGAAATACAAACACTGCTCATACTTACGTATTTTTGTAGGAACTGTGTTATTGAGATTATGCTTGGCAATTCATACTCAACAATCTAATTCTCTTTCTCAAGGCTGATTTTCACAAGGCATATGATCATATTGAGTGAGACTTTATTCCAAATCCACTTCCATGGCTTCGAATTGGCATCTTCTTTCTAAAGGCATTTCAAACACTTTTTGCAAACACTTCTACGACATGTGTGAATGATCAATAATTTGAAGCAGTTGTGCTTTTCTAATCTCTTCAACAGGGTTTTCCCTCAACTACTTATTTACATGTTATCACAGTTGATGTCCTAGGATTCCTTAAGTTGAATGAATACAAGACCAAATTTTGTTAATGCCACGTCTCACCCCAAAATTATCCTACAAATTCATTGAAGGTATACTCATTGCCTCTACACTTTTACAATTGTTGTTGGAGCCATTATCAATGAATAAAAACATAGAATTCTTTATCTAGGTAATCAATTTGACGTTGTCAGTTGATGTCCATAAGGTGCCTTAGGATTAGACTTTTCACAAAATATATAGCAAAATTTAGTTGTTGACATCTCAAGATATCCCTTCGTCTAAAGGCCATGTTTTATCAATTTTCTGTTTTTTCTTCTTGTTTAATATATCAGTCTTTAAAAATGTGCCTTCGGTTAATTTTCTAGGGGGAACACAATATGCATGGAAAAGGGGTTTATCATTGGTTTCTTGGAATCTCTACACTATTTGCCTCGATAAGAGGAAGGACTTCACCTCACCATTATACATGCACAAGAACTGTGTTAAATACCAAATGGAATATCAAGTCATAAGTTGTAATGCACCTTGGAAAAAACTAATCTAGACCTCATTGAGAATGTCACTCATATCCATGGAAACACTCAATTGTTTTGGCCTTCTTAAGATCAAAGCTTCCAACACTTTGGTTCACACATTCTCAATGCGGTATCACAAACTTCAAAATGGGTATCTTCTCAACTACAACGAGAGGGGGAAATCAATTTGAACTTTCACAACAAACCAAGGACACCTTGTGTTAATTTCAACCTGTGTATGCAAACTAAAGAAAGGCATCCGTGCATGGTGTGATTTGTGGGAAAATAATGCACACATGTGGCTCGCATGGCACACACTTAATCATTCACACTAACTTCAACGCAATTGACTAACCAACCTTTATTGTATTATGGCAGATACTTCCATGGCATTTATTGTTCCAACTCAACCTAAATGTTCATAGGATGATTTGGAAATATTTGAATTGGTCTTACAATAAAATCCAACCAACTAGTTCAATCATCGACTGTCTTAATCATGAGTGGAATGATTAAGATCCTGAAACTCGATGGTTCAAGGGCTGTCATGATCATTGCAAAGCCTATGTTTCTTTTAAGGACTGGGAGCTTGCCCTATTAGTTCTTCATAGCAAATTAGCACTAAAGGATCTATCGCATCACATGGGATTAACAACTTAATGTTATGTGGTTTGTAGCAAGCCTGAAACAGTTAAACAATTTTCTTAAATGTGTAACATTACCAAAATGTTTTAAAACTAGATTGTTGTAGAATATCATATTCTCTTAGTCAGTACAATACATTAAAAAGATGTTATATATGGGGATAAATGGACAAAGATTACTATTTAAACCTATTCTTCAAACATATCCATAAGTTAATCATGGACAACAATTTTGGCGTGAATTTGTACAAATAAGTATGTCATGATCAATATGCAAAGAGTCTATTCATTAATCACATTGATCAATCACATTTTTTGAGTGAGAGATAGAGCAAACTTGTCTCTTTCATATGTAATTCTACATTGTACTTTGGACTCTTGTATAGCGGCCTACGATTCTTGTATTGATGCAAGGAAAACTTTAGGGTTAGGATTTTCCCTAAGAAAAGTACCAAACGACTAATCAAATCTTCACACTCATAGCCATGACTGAGGAGGCTCATCACCACTCTTCGAAAGTCTACTACTGCTTTGTAGAATTTTGAAAAGAATTTGATACATTCCTGAGATAGACCCTATTCCAAAGGATTCTTAACATTGGCATCTCCAAGACCCTCCTAGTTTGCCATCATGAGATTGTATGAATCAATTCTAGGTCACCTCCAGATGACACAAGCCTCTCTAACTTCATCTAGACCACCATTAGGGTAAAGCAAGGGTGCCACTTCTCACCAATCCTTTATGGGATCTACGTTGACAAGCTCAAATCATTCCTTTGCAAGCACATCCAAGTTGGAGATAGATGCCTTCTACATCAGGTGTTGATTTCCCCACTCCTTTTTTGTCGATGACTTGATCTTGTTAGCCTCTACTCATGAGGGTCTATAGAGATAAATTGATGCCCTGGCTAATTTTGGTGACCTTTGATAAATGACAGTCAACCTCCGTAAAACTAAGGTCATGATCTTCAATGTATTGAGGAGCTTTCTCTCTAAGATATATTTCTACTTCCATGGAGCAATGATCGAGATCATAACAACTTACATCAATTTAGGGATCTAATTCACAAGGCCTCACTTTAGCATGCAACAAACTCTCTATCCAAGGCTTAGCAAAGGATCCATCTCCATGGCCCTTATCAAGAGAATGTTTCTAGAGTTATTTCAGGGCCTCACTTTAGCATGTACCAAACTGTCTAACGGCTAGCCTCATCTCAACAAAGGGTACCGCTACCTAGCCCTCATCAAGAGACCATGTTTCTAAAGTCGGTTTCAACACCTTTCCTCCAAATCTTACATCCTTGAGAATATTATCAAAGTGATAGTTCTCTATGGTTCAGAGATCTAGGGATCGAGCTTCTATAAAGTCAACAGACAAACTAGGCCTGAATGGAGAGAGTTCAAACCCTGCTCCTCAAGCACATAATCCTATGCAAACACACAATTCCCAAGCCCATTATTTAAGTGGTGTAAGGAGCCCATCGCTTTCGCGTAGAGGTCATCTTTTGGTTAGTCTCTTTCCTACATAGAAATAGGACCTTCAATGAGTATGCCTCTTGGAGAGAGAGGTACCCTACCTTGCACTCTGCTCCTTAGAGGCCCTTGCCTTGGATTGTCGCACAAGCCATGCATGAGGTTGCTTTTCAAAGAGCTCTCGGCTCCTTCAACCGATGAGCATCTCTTTTGAGCACTTCCCCCCTTCAAGTACTCCCGAGACATGACATGACATCTCTTACCGACTAAACAAGAACTGAATCAGGCCATTAGAGAGGGTCATCTAAAGATTGTACATCCAAGTCACTTGGACACCACCTCTAGATTGCCTAGGCTCAAAGATGTATTTTTATCTAGAGCACTTCTTGGAGTTGCAAGATGGCGTCATTGTTCGACCCCCATACACATAAACAATGGATGCACTCACTCAAGATACCTCTAGACCAACATCGGATTAGCTCTCACAAACTCCTAGTAAACAATGATCACCGTGTTCCTTAGCTAGAGAAAATCTACCAGATGTGTTGCCTTTAGAAGTCGAAGATAGAGATGCACCTCATTTTTGGGTGTCCCTTCTACTATGAGAACATAAGGTGATACAACTGCATCTATAGGGCCTCAAGGAGCTCCCTTTCAACTTTCTTCTCGCATCGCGATTAGAGATGCCTAACACTCTTCAACAAGGATATACAAACACAAACCCAAGTTCTTGCACACTTTGCCCCACCATTAGACAACCAAGACGACCACCTCATATTTTCATGTTGCCCTGCAAAATCGAGGCAACAAGAGACCAATGAATCTTCAAAGTATTCCTGACCATAGAGAGGTGAGACCCCATATCTCCCCTCAACCTACCCACCCAGGAGGTCAAATAATATCCTCAAGACAAATTCGGAGGTGTTAGACCAGACCTTCAATCACATATCTTAATAGTGAAAGATTGACCTAGTCTAGATAGATCTAGAGCATGACGCCTACCACTCATCAGACAACCCCCCAACTTCAACTGACTAGGCAAATTTCTATCTAAAGCTTCTTTTATTCGACCTTAAGCGATAGGAGAGTAGGGCTCCCTTGCTCCTATGTCCCCCCTGAGATCATACAACCAAAACCCACTATGGTGCCCAACGACTCCAACAACAAACCAATGCCCTAATTGCCCTTAATCATCTACACCAAGAGACTTTGACACCATAGTCATTTCTCTCTCTTTAATAATTGGTATCGACATGTCCAATCTCGAACTCTCACTTTGTATCACTGCAATATGACATTATTATCTTTTCGGATTGATATTAGTTAGACCTAGTGATTATCTTAGCTACACTTATCTAGGTTGCCCGTTTTTTCCTAAATTACTATAAACGTCTAAATAAAAAGGGGGATATGTTGTTTCATCTTTCAAAAACAAAAACAAAGGGGATACAACTTGGAAACAACACTGGAACGTTTCGAAGACGTATCCCAAAAAACAAAACGTGTCCAAATTGTTTTCAACCATTTTAGCGTGATCTTGAAACATTTCCTAATTTTTTGAGATGTTTCTAGTATCTACTGCTATTGGGCGAGTTTCTAGCCAAAAAAGGATATTTTTGGCATAAAAAACAATAAACAATCCTAGATGCTAACTATGAAACCCTAACCCTAAATTGAGCCTCAAAGCTTATATATCATGTTTGAAACACCAACCCTGAATTGATGAATGGTAATCTAAATTTTTATGCTTCGCGGTTTTTTCTTGTTGTATTTTTCCAAAAAAGATCGACACATACTTTCAATTTAAAAAACCCCTAATCTTCGAACAATTTGTTGATTTTTCCGGAGCAACATCAAGAGCCATTCTCTAAGGAGAATGGGGACATCTGGTCAGGGACCAAGATGTGGAACCAGTCCAGCACTCGGGGACTCAACCTAGAGTCGAGTAACCATTCTATTGAATGAAGACATTTGATCAAGGACCAGGATGTGGAACCAGTCCAGCACTGGGGGACTCAACCTAGAGCTGAGTGACCATTCTGTTGAATGGGGACATCTGGTCAGGAACCAGGATGTGGAACCAGTCCAGCACTGGGGGACTCGGCCTAGAGTTGAATGGCCATTCTTTGAATGGAGGCACCTGGTCAGTTACCAAAAATTTAACCTAGTCCAAGACTAGGGACTCAGCCCGGGGTTGAGGTCCATTCTCCGGGAGAATGGAAGCGCTTGGCCAGTTACCAAGTATTTGACCTTGGGTCAAATTATGCAGCCTATGGGTGAGGCACCTGGTCTGTTACCAGGATAACACTATAAGCCCTAGACCGGGTATGGGCATGTGTGACATTCTTCCCTCGATCTATGGGCTTTGTGATCTTCTCCAGCGATTAGCTACCCCTGGTTAAGACACCTTAGTACCCAATCTTGGCGGCACATTGAGTGTGAGATAAAAAGCATTAGTGATTCTCTCTGTTTAGGATGATGTACTTTGAGTGGGGATGAAGGACCACATTGACCACTTGTTTTGACCACAAGGCACTTGAAGAAGGCTAAAGGTAACAGTCAAAAATACATAAGGACCCTTAGTGCCACTAAGGAATCAAAGTGAAACTACAAAAAGACCTTTAGTACCACTAAAGGTAAAAAAGTCAAAGTAATAAAATAATAAAATAATATTGTTTTGTTCTTTTGAATTTTGGTCCACTTACAAGTGACTCAAAGGATATAAAAGAAGATCAATCCATTTAATTTGGATACACACACTTGCTCATGATCCACAGCTGCTCCAAAGAAGACGTTTGTTGGTTTTTGAAGAGAAGACTATTTTTATGGTTATGCCCTAGCATGGAGGATTCTAGCTAGGGCACCCATGTTAGGATTATTAATCCTCCCTTGTCCAAATTTGGTCATATGTCTAAATCGGGAGTCATGTCTAAATCGGGAGTCCATCCAGTCTATTTATAGTCATTAGCACCATTGGGTAAACTTGACCTAATTGGGGCACATGTTTCAGTTACCAAAGTGTGGGGAACACTAATTGAGGCTCACTGTCACTTATTGCACTTGATTGCATAAGTTTAGGAGTCTCCTAGATCAATCCCTACAATTTAGGAAGCAACTGGGAGTGCCGAAACCAACCAAGGTCAGTTCACTTCAGTTAATGACTAGTCAAGCCAAGTTAGGAGTCAGTTACATTCAGTTCTAGCCCTCTACATTCAGTTAGCGCTAGGTTTAATTGATTGCAAACATGTGGGGCGCATTTCTCACCTACCACAGTCAGTTAACCATTAGTCAACACTAAATGTAACACTTGGTTGTGTTTTAAAGCTCCGATGAACTCCGGTTATGATTTAGACAAGGACAGTTAACTACTGGGTCCTACGATAGTGATTTAGACAAAGTCTTGGTTACCTACAGTCAAGTAGAGTCTAATCAATTCGAACTTCCTCATGTGGATTCGAATTGCTTGTGGCTATTAAAGCCATTTTACATTATTGTAATTATCATCTGAATTACTTTTTTTATTAATGAAAGCATTCACAGCTGCAAGCCTTTTGCACTATTTCATTCTTCAATTGCTGAGTAAATTGTGAGATCTTCTTTGTGAGTTGTGTATTTGTCTACAGATCTATATGCTCAAATTTACAACCCATTCTTATTGCAGTCAAACCCTAACCTAGGGTTTCACTCACAAAGAACAGAAGCAGTAGTTGTTTCTCTCTCCTCACTTGTAAGGGCAACTCTTAACCCTCACGGACAGCCCTATATTCTCTCACAAGCAGTATCCCTTCACTGCGGGCAGCCTCGGTTCCACTCAGCAGCAGCAACAGACTCCACAGGCAGCCTCAGTTCCACTCAGCAGCAACAGCAGACTCCACGGGCAGCCTGCTAACTCTCACAGCCAGACCTTTCCAGGCTTGGGTAGGCTGCAACTTCCTACAGGCAGCTCCCAACAACAGCCTAAACCCTCGGGCAGGCCCATGAGAGCTTGGGAAGCCCTGCTCTATCCTTCGACTACCCCACTAGAGCTCAGACAACCCTTGTTCTTCTCCAAGCAGCTCGGTCCAGAGCTAGGGCAAAGGTATAGTGGCTCGGGCTGACAGCAGTAAGGCTTGGGAAGAGTCTCGAGCAGAAAAGAACAGGCTCCGGGCAAGGCAGTTAACAACTCAGGCGAACAGAAAGAGGATCCGGGCAGCTGTTGTATAAATCTGGGCAATATCGTACAGATCTGAGCAGTGCAGGTATGGCTCAGGTAGCAGTAAGGTTGTTCGGGCAAGCAGACAGATATCTAAGCAGCCTCTCTGAGATTCCGAGCAGCAGAGAAGGATGAGGGCAGAAAGCCCTAATTTGGTCTTGATGTAAAATTTATCTTTTATGAATTTTTATCAGTGATGTTCTGGAAGAATTATTGAAGAAAACATTCATCTCATAATTCTGAGATTGAAGAACTCAGTCATCTCATTTACAAGATGAATTACTAATGCTTTGGGGTTTTTGACCTTTAAAGGTTTCCCTAGTGAAAAACTCTCATGTTCAATGTGTTGATGTGTTGACGTTTTTACTGCACTTGTCTTTTGTTATCTGATAGTCTGCAAAATTTTAAAGTATCCATGCCAATGCTAAATTTCAACATGGTATCAGAGCTTAGCATGTGAAGACCTAGTAAGAGGAAATTGTTGGTGTCTTCCTAGACCTTGGGATATATTGCAAACTTCACATTTGACTAGTGGCAGAGATGGCCACCAACATTTTCAGCCCGGAAGAGAAGCTTCAAGGTTCAGCCAACTACAATTCCTGGAAAGCTAGGCTTGCAGCCATACTAGAGGAAAATGACCTTGATGACATAGTATTCAATGTCATAGAAGAGCCAACATCTAATGCTGGCAAGACTGCTTTCAAGATGAAACAAGCTTAAGGCTAGAAGGATCATCTATGATTCTATCAAAGAAACATTGATGCCCAACATCACATCGTTGAAGACTGCTAAAGAATGCTTTGACACCTTGATAGACCTATATGAAAAGAAGGCTCCCAGTCAAAATAGAGTTTTGAAGAAAAGGCTTTGAACACTGAAGATGAACAAGGATGAAGTAGTTGGACCCTTCTTCAAAATGATTGCACATGTAAGAAATCAACTTACAGCTATCGGTATTACTGCAGATGATGATGACCTCGTGCAGACTGTAGTCGATGGTCTCCCAAACTCTTGGTAAACATTTTTGGCATCAATGAGTGGACGTGAGAATCAGCCAAGCTTTGATAGACTTTGGCATGATTGCTTGGAAGAAGAAGGAAGAGTTGCAGGCAAGGCAATTGGCGCTAAGGAAGAGAACCTTGCACTTACAGCAAAGACAAAGAAGTTCAAGAAGCCCTCCCCTCAGCAAAAGAAGGGAAAGACACCACAAGGTAAGCACTTTGATGTTTCAAAAGTGGAATGCTATAATGGTCACAAGTTTGGGCACTTTGCTAGAGATTGCAGGCAACCCAAGAAGAAAATCAAAAGAAGATTTCAAGCTTCTGCTGCAGAAGAAGAAGAACACCAGGGCTACCAAAGAAGACGAACCTAGAAGAGAGTACCACCTGATCTCTGCTCTCTCTGATTCCATCACAGACAGTGCTAACTCTTGGTTAGTAGATAGAGGTGCCTCCAGGCATAGGACAGGTAACCGTGGAGCTCTCACCAGTTATAGAAAGAAAAAGTTCACTACACAGGTGGAACTTGGAGATGACTCAAGTACAAGATTGAAGGAGTTGGCTCAACTTCACTTCAACTTGGTTCAGGTACGGTTTTACATATTGATGATGTCTTATATGTCCCTGGTTTGAAGAAGAACCTTCTCTTTGTTGCTAACTTAGAGGACAAGGGCTACAAAGTCCTCTTCATGGACAAGAAGGTCCTACTATGGGAAAAGAATGAAAAGCTAAGCTCAGTTCTACAGATTGGGGTTCGAGAGGGAGGTCTTTATAAGGCTTCCGAAAATTCCACTCATGCTTTGGTTCATCACACAGTTGATCCATGTGAGCAGTGGCATCGAAGGTTTGAACACTTCCACCATACAGCTCTTCGAAGCCTACAGAAGATGGTTACAAGTATGCCATAGGTCTCTCACAAACATGATGGAATTTGCAAAGGATGTGCTCTAGGTAATAACACTAAGAAATCCTTTTCCAGAAGCAAGAATAGATCTAAAGGTATTTTGGATTTGATTCACTCTGACATTTGTGGGCCTATGTCCTCACCCTCCTTGAGTGGGTGTTTATACTATGTCTTGTTCATAGATTATCATTCTCGGAAGTCATGGATTTACTTCCTCAAGGCCAAAAGTGAAAACTTTTGACAAGTTCAAAGAGTTCAAGGTTCTGATTGAAAATCAGACAAGCAAACACATCTGTATCTTGAGATCAGATAACGAACGTGAGTATGAATCTAATGAGTTTGATGATTTTTGCCAAGAAGCAAGAATCAAGAAATAGCTGACAGTACCGTACAACCCTCAACAGAATGGGTTTGAAGAAAGGAAGAACAAAACTATCTATGAAGCTGCTAAAGCCATACTTACTGATCTAGATCTTCCTTTATCCTTGTGGGCGGAAGCTGCATGTACTGTTGTGTACATCCAAAACAGAAGCCCTCATGCTATCTTGGGGGAGAAGACTCAAGAAGAAGTCTTCACCAGCAAGAAACATGTAGTTAACCACATGAGGATATTTGGCACTCCGGTTTACATTCATGTGCCAAAAGAAAAGAGGGCTAAGCTAGAGCCTTCCGGTAAGTAAGGTATATTTGTCGGCTACGGTGACAGCTCAAAGGCCTACCGTATCTATGTACCTGGACAAAGGCACATTGACGTCAATAGAGATGTGATCATCCATGAGGAAGCTGTGTTTCGTCAAACACAAGAGCTTTCAAAAGAAGATGAAGTACCTCCTCCTGAGATTCCAGATTCAGAAGTTCAGAGGGAGGAAGAGGAATTTGAGGATCAAATTTCGGATGCACCTAAGGATACTGAAAGTCCACCAAAAGAACTGCTTGAAGTTCCTCCTTCCAAAAGGAGACCTGCCTGGTACCGAGAAACGATACAAGAAGCCGAGATGCATAAAGCTCCTCCTGAGACTTTCAAAGAAAGCATAAGACAACAGAAGTACTTCGGTCTTATGAGCCAGCGCATCAGTGCTAAACCTTCCACGTACAAAGAAGCAGCAAGTCAACAGGTATGGGTTGATGCCATGATTGAAGAGTACAGTTCAATCATGAAGAATGATGTGTGGGAAGTTGTTCCTAGACCGACAAGAAAATCGGTGGTAACATCTAGATGGCTTTACAAAATCAAGCATGTTGCTGATGGCAATGTGGATAAATACAAAGCCAGATTCGTAGCTCGTGGCTTCACTCAAAAAGAAGGCATTGACTATGATGAGACATTTGCTCCTGTTGTTGGGTATACCACCAATAGAACCATCATTTCTCTTGCTGCAGTATTTGAATGGAAGTTACATCAGATGGATGTAAAGACAGCCTTCCTCAATGGCAAGATTGATGAGGAAGTCTATATTGAACAACCTAAAGGCTTTGTGACTCATGGGAATAATACCCATGTGTGTAATCTGAAGAAAGCCTTGTATGGAATCAAACAGGCTCTGAGAGAATGGTATGCAAGAATGGATGGATTCCTCCACAACTTGGGGTTTTCCAAAAGTACAGTTGACTCCAACTTGTACTTTAAGGTTGTTCATAATCATATCGTGATCCTTGTCCTATATGTGGATGACTTGTTCCTTACAGGTGAGGAACAGCTGATAGATCAGTGTAAGAGGGAGCTTACCTCTGAATTTGAAATGAAGGATCTCGGTTTGATGCATTATTTTCTTGGCTTAGAGGTTTGGCAAAAGCCAGGCAAGATCTTCCTGACACAGGGGAAGTATGCAGTGGACATCTTGCTGAGATTTGACATGCAGGACTACAAGTCCATGAGCGTGCCCATGACTACCAACTTGACAAAGTTGCGAGACTCAGCCACCAGTTCACAAGGTGTGGACTCCACTCTATACAGACAACTCATTGGATCCTTGATGTATCTCGTACACACAAGACCAGATATCTATTACACAATGAATGCTCTGAGTCATTTCATGTCCAATCCGAAGCACATAAACTGGGTAGCTGCCAAACATGTACTCATATATGTGTGGGGTACTATCACCTATGGGCTAAGGTATACTTCCAGTAGTGGAGTATTGTTAGCAGGATATGTTGATTCAGATTGGGCTGGCAGTGCAGTAGATCGAAAAAAGCACATTTGGTTACTGTTTTAGTATGGGATCTGCAATGATCTCTTGGTCCAACAGGAAACAGGGTTCCATAGCTCAAAGTACAGCTGAGGCGAAATATATTGCGACAAGTGATGCCTGCAAGGAAGCAGTTTGGCTCAGGAAACTTCTATCTGATCTGTTTGGTGGAAAGCTTGACTCAACGATCATCCATTGCGATAATCAAAGTCGCATTAAGCTTTCAGAAAACCCGGTGTTTCATGACAGATCGAAACACATTGAAATGAAGTATCATTTTATCAGAGACCTAGTACAAAGAGGTACTTTATAGTTGCAGTACATTTGTACAGATGAACAAATCGTAGATATCCTAACCAAGCATCTGACAGCAACAAAGTTCGTGTACTTTCGTGACAAGTTTGCCATGGCAAAGAATACCTCTTTCGCTGAGAGGGAGTGTTGATTTTTCCTGAGCAACATCGAGAGCCATTTTTTGAGGAGAATGCGGACATCTGGTCAAGGACCAAGATGTGGAACCAGTCCAGAACTAGGGGACTCAACCTAGAGTTGAGTAACCAATCTATTGAATGGAGACATCTAGTCAGGG
This sequence comes from Pseudotsuga menziesii, assembly GCA_001517045.1. Taxonomy (NCBI): domain Eukaryota; kingdom Viridiplantae; phylum Streptophyta; class Pinopsida; order Pinales; family Pinaceae; genus Pseudotsuga; species Pseudotsuga menziesii. The sequence goes on along the minus strand of LPNX011120116.1, from coordinate 10,353 downwards.
ACCAAGATGTGGAACCAGTCCAGCACTGGGGGACTCGACCTAGAGCTGAGTGACCATTCTGTTGAATGGGGACATCTAGTCAAGGACCAGGATGTGGAACCAGTATAGCACTGGGGGACTCAGCCTAGAGTTGAGTGGCCATTCTTTGAATGGAGGCACCTGGTTAGTTACCAACAATTTAACCTAGTCCGAGACTAGGGACTCATCCTGGGGCTAAGGACATTCTCCGAGAGAAATGGAGGCGCTTGGTCTGTTACCAAGTATTTGACCTAGGGTCAAATTATGCAACCTATGGCTGAAGCACTTAGTTTGTTACCAGGATAACACTATAAGCCCTAGACCGAGTCTGGGCATGTGTGACACTCCTCCCTTGATCTGTGGGCTTTGTGATCTTCTCCAGGGATTAGCTACCCTTGGTGAAGACACCTTAGTACTCAATCTTGGTGGCACATGGAGTGTGAGATAAAAAGCATTAGTAATTCTCTCTGTTTAGGATGATGTACTTTGAGTGGGGATGAAGGACCACCTTGACCACTTGTTTTGACCATAGGGCACTTGAAGAAGGCTAAAGGTAAAAGTCAAAAATACATAAGGACCCTTAGTACCACTAAGGAGTCAAAGTGAAAGTGCAAAAAGACCTTTAGTACTACTAAAGGTAAAAGTCAAAGTAATATTATTTTGTTCTTTTGAGTTTTGGTCCACTTACAAGTGACTCAAAGGATATAAAAGAAGATCAATCCATTTCATTTGGATACACACACTTGCTAATGATCCACAGCTGCTCCAAAGAAGACGTTTGTTGGTTTTTGAAGAGAAGACTATTTTTATGGTTATGCCTTAGCATGGAGGATTCTAGCTAGGGCACCCATTCGTATTATAGTCAAACCCTAACCTAGGGTTTCACTCATAAACAACAGAAGCAACAGTTGTTTCTCTCTCCTCACTTGTTAGGGCAACTCCTAACCCTCACAGGCAGCCTTGTATTCTCTCACGAGAAACATCCCTTCACTCCAGGCAGCCTCGGTTCCACTCAACAGCAGCACACTACATGGGTAGCCTGCTAACTTTCACGGCCTAACCTTTCCAAGCTCGGGCATGCTGCAACTTCTCACGGGCAGCTCCCAAAAGCAGCCTAAACCCTCGAGCAGATCAAACCTACCCTCAAGCAGGCCTAGCAGAGCTTGGGCAGCCCTGCTCTATCCTCTGGCTGCCCCACAAGAGCTCGGACAGCCCTGGTTCTTCTCCGGGCAGCTTGGTCCAGAGCTAGGGCAGAGGTAAAGAGGCTCGGGCTAGCAGCAGTAAGGCTCGGGCAGAGTCTCGGGCAAGCAACAGAGCTCAGGCAGGAAAGAACAGGGTTTGGCTAGGGAATTAGCAACTCGAGCAAGCTCGGGTAGACAGAGAGAGGATTCGGGCAGCAGCCGTACAGGTCTAGGTAGTGCCGTACAGATCTGGGCAGTGCAGGTACGGCTCGGGCAGCAACAAGGTTGTTTGGGCAGGCAGACAAATATTCGGGCACCCTCTCTAAGATTCCGGGTAGCAGAGAAGGATTAGGGCAAAAAGCCCTAAGTTGGTCTTGATGTAAAATTTATCTTTTATGAATTTTTATCGGTGATGTTCTGGAATAATTATTAAAGAAAACATTCATCTCAGAATTCTGTGATTGAAGAACTCAGTCATCTCATTTACAAGATGAATTACTAATGCTTTTGGGTTTTTGTCCTTTAAAGGTTTCCCCAGTGAAAAACTCTTGTGTTCAGTGTGTTGATGTGTTGACGTTTTTACCAGTGTGGAAGACATTGACAATTTATCGCGATCTCTGCGATATATTGCGATGTCCACACCTCGACGATATATCGCAGGGGTAAAAATCGCGATTTTTACCCGATTTTTCCTCAAACATTGCGAGTCGACAAAAAAAAAAAATCATTGAGCCCATGGACCCTTAGGGAATTAAGGCCGTTTTTGGTTTATTTTTTCTCATTTTGCTTGCTTGTTGAGGGGTTTGGAGAGGAAAGGAGCTTGCTATCAGTTTGTTTGGAGACAAGGAGTAGATTCATTGTGTTTCCATCAACAATCACCGGGTTATTGTGGATTGGGGATTGATTCCAATTACTGGTTTCTCAATTTGCAGGTATGTATATCAGTGTGTAAGCATTTGCTCATCTCTTGTTTATTTGTTTGGTAAATTTGTTATAGGTTTAGGGTTCTTATAAATGTTCCCTCTTCTTGCCAAATTTTAAAGAGAAATCTACTACCATTTATGCCAAATCTTACCATCTACTATCTTCATTGTTCAAACTTGAATCTGAAATTTATTTTTCTTTTTTTTTTGCCCCAAATTGGATCATTGTTGTGTGAAAAATCAAACTGCCTAAAGCTTTGGATTCTATGTAGGTATATGGTGAGCCCTTGGAAGGGTTTAATAGGCAAAAATTGACTTGCAAGTTGTGTTGAAAAGAAATGACAAGGGGGATCAGTCGATTGAAATACCACCTTGCACAAATTGCAGGGCATGAAGTGGGAATTTATGAACATGCAACCCCAAAAATTGTTCAAATTGCCAATAAATCACTTCATGATATGAATATGAAGAGAGATGTGAAGGCATCAGTGAGGACTGAGATTGGAAGAAGTAGAACTGGAAGTGAGAGCTTTACCTCAGTTGCACCTTCAAGTTCCACAATGCCCTCATCCACCTCAACTTACTATGTTCCAAGAACCACTCCTGGTGCGCAACCTTCTATCAGGTCAATGGTTAAAGTAAAGGAGAAGGTTGAAGCAGACAAGCTTGTGGGTAGGTGTTTTTTATGGAGTGACATTCCTTTCAGCATTGCCAAAACCAACCCCTTCTACCAACCTATGTTTGATGCTGTTGCTGTTGTTGGCCAACGGTATAAGGCCCCCACCTTTGATGACTTGAGAGGGCCTATCCTTCAAGCTAAAAAGGTTGACTGCACTCAGAGATTGGAGGAGTTTAAGGATTCATGGGGACTCACAGGATGCACGGTTATGGGATGGTTGGACCGATCAGAAGGGTAGGAGCCTTCTTAATTTCTTGGTCAATTACCCCAGGGGGATCATGTTTATTAGATCTATCGATGCATCTGCACATATCAAAGATGCAGCGTTGTTATGTGAGTCGTTGGATGGGTTCATCCAAGAGATAGGTCCACAGAACGTTGTCCAAGTCATAACGGATAACACTGCTAATTATGTGGTTGCTGGCAGGTTGCGTATGCTGAGGCATTCGACTTTGTTTTGGTCTCCTTGTGTTGCACATTGCATCGATTTGATGCTAGAGGATATGGGCAAAATTCCTTTCATCAGAGATATTGTTGATTCATCTAGGAGCATCACAAAATGTATATATAATCATACATCCATGTTCAACTTGATGAGACAATTCACAAATAACAGCGAGATGGTGCGTCCAGCAATCACACGTTTTGCCACTAGCTTCATTTCACTTCGATCTCTCTTGGCTTGTATGTGGGAGATTAAGAGAATGTTCCTTTCCGATGAGTGGCATGCATTGCCATTTAACACAAAACCAGAGGGGTAAGCCATATATAGGCTGGTGTCACTCCAAGAGAGCTTTTGGGCAGGAGTGGAGGAGGTGTGTGCCATTAGTGAACCTTTGGTAAAGGTTCTTCGATTGGTTGATGGAGACTAAAGCCCGCAATGGGCTACTTGTATGAGGCCATGGATAGGACCAAAGAATCCATCTGTGCATATTATGAGGACAAGGGGGAAGAGGGGTATGAGAGAAGATTATTGATATGGAAGGTCATTGATGAGCGATGGAACAATACACTCCATCGTCCCATTCATGCTGCAGGGACCTACCTCAACCCTACGTTCTCCTACTCTTGTTGTTTTAGATTTGACGTTGAGGTTATGGATGGATTCCTCACATGTGTTCGAAGGATGGTGCTAGATCCGCAAGAACATGCGGAGATTTCTAAAGAAATGGAGATATATACGATGGTTGGTGGGACATTTGGCTTTGACATGGTTGTTCATGATAGGAAGGCCAAAATGCCAGGTAAGCTTCAAGTTCATTTTATTGCAAATTTCAAGTCTCTTCTCCATTTGTTTCAAAGTTCAAACTTTAAAATTTCAATGTTATTTTTCTTTAATTATATTTCTAACTTTCTACTTTCCCTTATTTGTTCTAGATGCTTGGTGGACAAGCTATGGCTGAAGCATACCCCATTTACAAAAGCTTGCCATTCGGGTGCTAAGCCAAACATGTAGCTCGTCAGGATGCGAGCGCAATTGGAGTGTGTTTGAGAAAATACACACCAAGAAGCGCAACAGGTTAAAAATTTTCAAATTAACTTTTGATGTTTTTAAATTATAAATTTATAATTTTATGCACATTGCCATGTCAACCTTTAAAGTTTAAATTATATATTATAAAATTTGAATTATTTATAATTTATGCCCCTCATACAGGTTGGAAACTTTCGGCCTCAATGACATGGTCTACGTCTACTACAACCTTCGATTATTGGTGAGGCAGATTCAGAAAACACCAAATATGGATGTCATTTCATTGGATGGGATTGACACCACTACTGCATGGAGGGTGGAGAGTGAGGCACTAGTCATGGAACAGGACCTTGATTGGTTACATGAGGATTTGGAGATGGGGTGGGCCAAGTGGCAGGGGAGGCGATAGAGGAGATGGAGGATGATCTAGTGGATATTGGTCGTGGGAGGGCACCACCACTTTCACAGACACAGACACAGACAGTGACGACAGAGCGAGCTAGACTAGGGCATAGCAGTGGCACTACTACTAGTAAAGGACGCCAGACTCTAGCTTTGTCCTCTTCTAGAGGACGTCAGAGTGTAGCTTCTCCTTCTATTAGAGCACATCAGAGTCCGTTGCCACCTGTAAGGCCTTCTTCAGCTAGAGGAAGATCTATTCCCAGAGCCATCACCTTTGCCCGTAAAAGGGGCAGGGGGAATCACTAGTTTGTTTTATTTGATTTCATTGTACTATGCAATATGTAAATCTTGGTTGACACTTGACTCATGATGATGAGAAACATTTATTATATTTTTTGATGATATTTTGAGGCTCTAGAGTCAGTACACTCATTACCACTCAAGAGTTAGGGCATGATTTAGTATTGATGTATGATATATCATTAGACATCTTATACATAATATATATATATATATATATATATATATATATATATATATATGTTTTCTTTTCATATTAATGTGGCAATGTGTTTATTTGATGTTGTTGTTACTTTAAATGTTCAAAATTTTGGAAAAAAATGAATATTTTTGTATTTTTTTTTAAGTCTGTCGATATTTGCCAATATTTTCTGATATTTTCCCCGATGTTGTCGATAAGTTGTGTTCCAGACCCTCGACGATATTTTCGCCGACACGATGTCTTCCACACTGGTTTTTACTGCACTTGTCTTTTGCTATCTAATAGTCTGCAAAATTTTAAAGTATTCATGCTAATGCTAAATTTCAACAAAATTGACTACATCAAATGCTTGTCCACTATAGTGTTAGTGTCGCATCCAAGCATAGAAGTACAATGACTACGTTTTATTGTCTTCTTCTCAACTTTTGTGGTATTCCTCAACTTTGTTGCAATAAATCCCAAAAAATTACATATGCGATCAAACAACTTGCATATATAAATTGATTGGTGGTAGTTTCAGCCCTATAAAACAATAAACTGCATTTATGAAGGGTTACATGGACCAACACTTACATCCAATAATCTTTTAACAAACCTCATTGTTTTGCTTTTCCTTTATTGAACTAGTGTGAACTCTTGATGACCCTATTTAGTATTTACTCCATTGCTAGACATTCTCATGCCCTTGTCCTTATGTCGTGGAGAAAATTATAATGATGCCAGGATTAGCAAATTCTCCATAAGGTATATATTTAATATTTAATATTATTTCATGCATTTTTATCAATATGAACCATAAAAAGGAAACAACATACCCAAGAGAAGTCAGTGATATCTAGAGAACAACACATGTGATCCCTTATTTATACTTGTGTGCCTAACCAATCCCCTTGAAACATGTTGATTATGTCAAGTTGATCATCCAAGTCCGTCCCCGATGGGTAGACAACCCCTAAATTTAGGCCCTTTAAGTGTCAATTGATCAATCGACTGACCTTTGCAACGCCTAGTTGAATGTCAGTTAGTGAGTGGACTAACCCAAGTACACCTCAACTGAGTCACCCACTGACCTCCATAATTGGGTGTAGTCACAAATTCCAACACTTCTTCTAGAGGTGCAATTGGTATATTCTTTGCAAACAATTGGACTAGGCCTTTGAGTAATTTCAAGATTCAGAAGTCGATCTTTCGAAATAGCTGACATGTTCTTGATTATGTGCTTGACAAAGTTTGGCTTATCTATGACAATTGGTATAGAAGAATATTGTCTATGACAATATTTGAGTTTGCTAATAACTTTTAAAAATGACATGAATGCTTCTAAATGTAATTGATGAACGATAATCTGATCAATTTACGTCTCGTGGTGCTTATATATATATATATATATATGCCATTTCCCTATTGTATCGCATCAAACCTTTTTGAAAATTTGTCATATTTGATTCCCCCTGTATCTGTATCGGTTCCTATATCTGTTTCAATGGGATTTAATTTCTTTTGCTTTCTTTACCTTACTTTCAGCATTACCTGGGAGTTGTTTTGAACTACCACAATGTATTCACACTAGATATATCTTTTTGTCCCATTGACCTACTTTTGTGGTCATTTATTGCACATTAATAAAATTATCTTATCTTATCTTGTACGCTTTTGTGATGCAAGTGTAGTTTCCAAAGTGGACTTGCTGATGTATATACCTGCTAGTTGAGGATATTTAGTGGAGCAAGCAGCTTTGGCTGGGAGTAATTCCTAGCTAGGAGAAGTTGGTGGTTAGGGTTTGACAGTTGTTGTGATGCTAGATTGTTGAAATTGTTGATTTTTCCTAAGCAGCATTGAGATGCATTCTCTTGGAGAATGGAGGCACCTGGTCAGTTACCAAGAAGAGGAACCAGTCTAGCACTGGGGGACTCCGCCTAGAGTCGAGTGGCCATTCTTTGAATGGAGGCTCCTGGTCAGTTACCAGGAAGAGGAACTAGTCTAGCACTAGGGGACTCAGCCTAGCGCTGAGTGGCCATTCTTTGAATGGAGGCACCTGGTCAGTTACCAGGAAGAGGAACCAGTCTAGCACTAGGGGACTCAGTCTAGAGTTGAGTGGCCATTCTTTGAATGGACACACCTGGTCAGTTACCAGGAAGAGGAACTAGTCTAGCACTAGGGGACTCGACCTAGAGCTGAGTGGCCATTCTTTGAATGGAGGCACCTGGTCAGTTACCAGGAAGTGGAACCAGTCTAGCACTGGGGGACTCAGCCTAGTGCTGAGTGGCCATTCTTTGAATGGAGGCACCTGCTCAGTTACCAGGAAGATGAACCAGTCCAAGACTAGGGGACTCAGCCTAAGGCTGAGGGCCATTCTCCGGGAGAATGGAGGCGCTTAGTCAGTTACCAAGTATTTGACATTGAGTCAATTGATGCATAGTGGCCATTCTTTGAATGGAGGCACCTGGTCAGTTACCAAGAAGATGAACCAGTCCAGGACTAGGGGACTCAGCCTAAGGTTGAGGGCCATTCTCCGAGAAAATGGAGGCGCTTGGTCAGTTACCAAGTATTTGACATTGAGTCAATTGATGCAGCCTAGGGCTGAGGCAACTGGTCAGTTACCAAGACGTCACTATAAGCCATAGACCGGGTCTAGGCATGTGAGGCACTCCTATCCTTGATCTGTAGGCTTTGTGATCTTCTCTAGAGATTAGCTACCCTTGGTTAAGACGCCTAGTACCCTATCTTGGTGGCTCAAGGAGTTCAAGATAAAAGCATTAGTAATTCTCCCTATTTATGATGATGTACTTTGAGTGGGCATGAAGGACCCTTATGACCACTTGCATTGACCACAAGACACTTGAAGAATACCAAAAGGCTAAAGATAAAAATACAAGAAGATTTATTGTACCGCAGAAGTCAAAGTGAAAATACAAAAAGGTCTTTAGCACCACTAAAAGTCAAAGTCAAAAAGGGTGTACTCGAAAAAGAATAAAACCCTATTATTTTATTGCTATTTGTAAGAACCACTTCAAGAGACTGAAAGGCTATAAAAGAAGATCAATTGCAAAACATTTTACACACACCTTCTCTCCATCATGACTGCTCCCTTGAAGTCTTTGCTGGTTTTGGAAATGTGCATACTTCTGGTTTTGTGTTTTCTTATGCCCTAGCACGGTGGCTTACTAGCTAGGGCACCCTTCTATTCTCCAACCTCCTCACAGTCAACAGGAGCAGCATAAAGAGCAGGTCACAGGCAGCTTCTCCTCATCTCGGGCAGCACCATTCTGACCTCGAACAGACTGCTCCTTATCACGGGCAGCCTTAAACTGCCCACAAAGAATTAGGGCAGGCTGTTTCTTCTCATGGCAGCAGCTCAAAGCATCCGGGCAGCAGCGAAGAGTATCCAGGCAGCACCAGAACTGGTCCGGGCAACCACAGTGGATCTGGGCAGTCTAGAACAGGTTCAGGCAGCCACAGGAATATTTTGGGCAGCTCACAGGAAATCTGGGCAGCCCTAATTCGATCTCGGGCAGCAATAAAAAGGAACTTGGGTAGCCCCAGGAAAATCTGGGCAGCCCCAACTTGAACTCGGGCAGCAGTAAAGAAGAACTTGGCAAGCCTGAGGAAAATCTGGGCAGCCCTAACTTGAACTCAGGCAGCTGAAGGAAAATCTTGGGCAGCAGTCAAGGTCTGCATTTTTCATTTTTGGGGCAGCAGAAGATCTTTCTCTCAAACAGTTGATCTTCTTTCTCCATGTGGCAGCCTTGGTCAAATGTCTGCTAGGGTTTGACATATTACGAAAAACATTCATCTCAGAATTCTGAGATTTTATTACAAACTCGGTCATCTCATTTAAGGGATGAATTACTAATGCTTTTGGGGTTTTTGTCCTTTAAAGGTTTCCCCGTGAAAACATCTGGTGTTCATGTGTGTTGATGTTTGTTTATCTATTGCACTTGTCTTATTGTTATCTATCTTACAGTCTGCAAAATTAAAGAATATATGCAAATGCTAAAATTCAACAGAAATTTCCTTAGATAGGGTTTTGCGAGCATTAGAGAGTCCTAGATTGTGATAATTTGAAGGACTATATTGTACCAACTTTGGAAAAGTTGTCGGTATGTACCTATAACCTAAGTCACTAGATTCGGCGATTTTTTGCCATGAAATTCGAAAATCGTCGTTTTTCTGTGTATTGCGAACTATTCGTTGAAATTCGGCGATTTTCCCCACTGGTAAACCCTAGTTGATGGTCAAATGGATGTAGTTTGGGTGGTTGGGAGGAATGAATGTTACCCTCCCCACCCAAGTTCTACTCTTGTAAGTGACATGTTGCTCTTGTGGAGCCCTTTGTAATAAATGTTGTGATTGATGAGTTGACCATACCTTGATTCAGTTTGAATATCAGGTATTGGAATTTTCCGTGGAGTAGCCCTCTAACAAATGGTGAACCACATTTTAAAAAAAAAACCCTAGTTGATGACCAAAACTACCTCCGCGTTATCTCATTGCTCATTACGCGGGAGAGGCTTTGCCATGAATCCTTCCGTAAGTGATCATTACGCGGGTTTGCAAGAGAGGCTCCGTCGTGAATCCTTCCGTGAGTGAAGACTGAAGTATGGAGGTTGTCGTCGTTCTCTGAGTTAAGTGGTGTGGAGCTGTCGCACCGTGAGTCGCAGAGGGCGGAGCCTCGAATCTGCAGTGTTTAGTTGACAGTTGAATAGGCGCAGCGATGCCCAGCCTCGAGTCTGCAGTGTTTATTTGACAGCTAACAGGCAACAGGCACATCGGTGCCGATGGTGTTGAACATGATATATTTGATGAAACCGAACAATGTTTATTTGACAGCTAACAGACACATCGGTGCCGGTGGTGTTGAACATGATATATTGAAACTCGACAAACGGATGGATTGATATATTTCTTACATAAAAGCTTTGAGTCTAAAAAAGTATTTTTGTATTTTACTAAATTGATTTATATTAAATTGTTTATTTTAAATTTTTTTATAATTTAATAATTAAAAATTAATGTTAATTTAGTTTAGTTTATTAATATTATTTATATGACATGATTTTTTTAACAACTTAATTTAATAATCTATGTTTATAGTTACATTCAAGATGAAAGGATGATATGTGATTATGTAAGAATATAAGTTTCTGGTTGGGATGCTAATTAGTGTAAATATT
>LPNX011120100.1:63508-167375 GCA_001517045.1 Pseudotsuga menziesii | reverse complement strand
TACCCATTCATCGTGAGGAACATACTTCCATGCCTCATAGCAGTTGCTGAGATGGTCCTGGGGGCAAGTTTTTCCATCAAACTTACTGTGCGCTGTGGCCAACTGATCCAAGAACCGTAGGCGAAGGAGCTTCTGACATACTTCCCAGGTAGGATCTGCTTCTTATGGCTCGTCCACCATCTGACTGCGGTAGCTCTGAATGCTGACTCTAGGGCTGCCATAATGTGTAGGGCAGGTATCTGAGCCGAAATGTGTGTGATAAACGATGCGGGATCTTTCGAACCATCATACACAGGTATATGTCGGGTCTGTGAGTCGACCCATCTGACAGACTTGGTAAAGCAGGCATTGCTGCCCCGATGGAGCTCAGACAGTCAGTGCTGCCAATTTTTGAGTTCCTCTTCAGGATCCGTCATACAGGAGCTACCGGATTCCCATCCTGCGGCTGGGGAATCCGCGTTACCTTCGTCCTGCGCCGCGATAGGCGATACAGGTTTCACATCAGCCTGATCGTTATGGTAGATTGGTTCAGTATATCGTTCCCCTTGTGAAGGATCCAGGGGCAAGATGACCCTGAAGTATTTCCCTTCGAAGACCATCTGTCTCTTTTTGAGGTTGATCATTGCGGCATTTGCCATTGCCCATTCAATTCCTAATAAGGCCGGGTAAGGGTTGTTGTCATCGATGATCTCAATTACTTCGAAGTCCGCGAAGGTACTAACTCCGCCAATATCTATTTGGAGATCCAGGAATCTACCTAAGGGTACAATCTTTTGCTGCTTGGCCAGCCGCAACTGTATAGGAGACCAAGCAAGGGTAGGTTTCCCCATTTGTTCCCAGGTTTGTTTGGGTAGAACATTGACATCGGACCCCAAGTCCAGAATAACATCGGTCATATCATATGCCCCAATCTGAGCATTCAATCGCATTTCCCTGCCGGTCCTGCTGTCTCGATGAACAGTTTTGTCCTGAGCACCAGTTTGCAAACATTCACAGGTAGTAAGGATGGTCTGCAGCTCATTCAGAGCAGATTGATTTCTTAAAAGTTTAAGGCAGCTGTGCAAAAAGGTAGATAGTACACTTTCTTTATCTATCAATGTGTCGTAGGGTGGTGAATGAAGCTGCGCAGGGACACTGGATGGACTAGGGCCAGCAAAATCTTTCTTGGCCGCCATGAACGTCTCTTTTTCTCGGAATATATCAAATGCAGGACTTTTTGCAGGGGCCTTACGAATTAGAGCTTCAACAGGGCGGGTTTGCGTTTCCTGGATATGTGTCGTGAGTCCACTTCGTGTAACGACATTAAGAGTCGCCACAGGGCGGGGCTCGACAGAAATCATCTGAAGGTTCTGAGTAGGGATAGTCTGTCGTGCCTGAATCTTAGCGATCAGCTGAGGGCACTGTTCAATCACATGATCGACAGCGCGGCAATACCGACATGTCGTAGTTGGGTTCCGACAGTCGCGAGCCAAATGCCCGGCTTGGTTACAATTATAACACACAATTTGGTTTCGGCCTCGCCCAGCCATACCGCCACGACCTCCAGAGGTACCTCGACCAGAGGCACCCCCCTGGTAACCATAACTGTCGGTAGGTGGGCCTTCCATGTGCACCCTGTAGGCATCATAGGTGCGGCACTCCTCCTCATTATGACCGATAGATTTGCAAAATTTACAGTAGGGGTTCGCAGGTCCCTGCGCATACTTTTGTAGCAGATAACAGTGCTCCGGTCGATGTTGGTCTGTCATTCTGCAAAGCTCACAATAAAGAACCTGTGGCGGAAAGGGGTTCGGCGCACCATTCTACAGGTACTTGGCTATTAGAGGGCACCGTTCCTTGTCATGTCCTTCAGTCCGACATTGCGGGCACCGCCCTGCTTCGCCGTCAGACTTTCCCTTTTTCATCTCACGGAGTTCCAGGGCCATCGTAGCTAACTGCGCTTGGATTTGAGCAATCCCAGAGTCATCTCCGACAGGGGCAGTCTCTAGTTTCATTGCGATTTCTAGGGCCTCTTGCTGGTCAGCAACCTTCTGTTGCATGAGCGGCGTTCTGATATGTGGTAACAATGCAGCGATAAACCATTCCTTGTGCTGCGCAGGACTAATGGTAAAACTGACCTGGTCCAGTAGAACTTTGAATCTCTGATCAAACTCCCAGACTGACTCGCCGCGCCGCTGCTGAATCTCTTTGAGTTCGGTGATGCTCTGCGACTCCGATTTAGGTTTCTTAAATTCTTTGATTATGGCCGCCTTGATTTCACCTAACGTAGGGTTCTTGTTGCTAGAAAATTTCATGAACCAAGTCAGAGCCCTGTCCCGGAAAGATGTAATCAGCTGCGCGGCGCGCACATCGGGATCGGTAATTTTTTTCGCGGTCCAGACCGCGTTGCAGAGAAACCAGAACTGTTCTGGGTCTTCGGAGCTTGTGCCTTTAAAGGTGGGGAGTTTAATATCATCAACTAGGTGGGCCATGGAATTGCGGGTGGTTTTGGGAAGGGAACTGGCGGTGGAAGGGGGGGCGTTTGCACGGGCAGATTGGCCCGTGGTTGGAATACTCGGACCTGGTTGACTCTCAGACTGCGACGGAATGTCAGGGGTTGCGGGGTGGCGTTGCGGGGTAGCTGGCGGGTTTTCGACCTCAGGGTGGTATGCGGAGTCCGACTCTTCAGGGTTTACAGGGGTGGACGTGGTGATCTGGCTTACGGAAGAGGGGCTAAAATCCTGCTTATACCTTTTCCCGTTTCGCAGCAACCCGTGTTGCTCGTCCGAGAGAGTGGCACTTGCAAACATATGTTAGTACGACTAAACTAATAATCGGATTCAAATAGCAATATACCAATAGGTAGAAATTCAAAAACTTACCACGGGGATCTTTGAAAGACTGCCGTTCACCGTCACGGAAAGAAGTGCTTGTATCAATGGTAAACTCGTTGTAAACAGTCACTTGCGCTGCGACACGGGTTTGTATTTTCTTTCTGCGCGAATTGCAAACAGGTCTCAACGAACCAATCACTGATGTCCTTCACCGAGGGCCTCCAAAACATAGCCCTTCTGGTACAAGGTAAACCCCTCGTGAGCAGGTACTGAGTTCAGCCGGCAACGGAACCAATTTGTTGGCACTTGGGCAGACCCGGGTTAACGCTTTATAATTCGCACCAACAAAAGACCCACTGTGTTGGCCCTTTCGGCAACAACCTGCGCGCAGGTTGTAGTCTCACCCGAAACAGCAATGGGGTGCCGCAGAATCAGGTTTCTGCATGCAAAGAGGGGGATTACTGTACCGTAGCCTTTCTAAACAATTATTATTCAACTTCCTGTTTACTTATCATTCATTCACATATAACTTCAGAGCATAAAAGACAAACCAAACTTGCATAACCCACTACAGGGAATTCACCGCGAAGCTTGGTATTAGCAGAGATCTTATATTATCAGATATAATCAGTTAGATGCATGAAAATAACAAAAACGGAAACAACACAACAAAACCACAACACCACATATAACGTGGTTCACCCCCAGTGTAGGGGCTACGTCCACAAACTGCGTTTTATTCCTCTTTCCTCAAAACCACAGTTTATCTGCGCACACAGCTGCAGATTCCTTCCGTTCTTAACAACCGCGCACACAGCAGTAGGCTTCTGCGCACACAGCTGCAGATCTTTCTTTCCTCCTTACAAAAACCCTCTGCGCACACAGCTGCAGAGGTCGTCCACGCACACAGCTGGGACTTGTCCTTTCCTTACAAAACCCAATCTTACTTGCCTTATCTTTCCTTACATCAAAAAGCCTAACCTCTCTATTTTACATAAGCGCTTATTTATACTGCGCGGCTTTACAAAACCCTAGTCTTAAACCATGGGCACCCACAAAACCCTAAACCCTGGATTTAAACCATGGGCTTATTACAAACAGAGAGGGTTTTGACTTACCCCGACACCCCTAAGACTATTTTGACCCATCGCTCCACTTACAAATTAACCGCGGAGTTACCCCCTATGGAGTATGCGCTCCAACACCTAGCTGGAAATGGGAAGTGATTAGCTTAGATTTTATTACTGGACTGCCTAGAAATCAGAATCAGAATGACTCTATTATGGTAGTGGTTGATAAGTTAAGCGAGGCAGCTCATTTTATACTTGTTAAAACTACTTACAAGGATGCCAACATAGCTAATATTTTTCTAAAGCAGATTTTTCGATTACATGGAGTACCAAAAGTTATAATCTCGGACAGAGATCCTAAGTTTACAAGAAACTTTTGGAAATCCTTGTTTAAAGGATTAAATACAACATTGAATTTCAGTTCTTCTTTCCATCCTCAAACAGATGGACAAACTGAAAGAGTAAATCAGGTACTAGAGGATTTATTAAGAATGTACATGAAAGATTAGCCAGGTAAGTGGGAGGACTATTTACATCTAGCAGAGTTTGCATATAACAATAACTATCAGTCATCAGCTAAATTTAGTCCATTTGAAATTTTATATGGATGAAAATGCAACACTCCTATCTCTTGGAATAATCCAGTAGATAGATTAGTGTTAGGTCCAGAATTGTTGAAAGAAATGAAGGAAATCGTGAAGCAAGTGCAGGAAAATATGAAGGTGGCACAGGATTGGCAGAAAAGTCAAGCAGACTTGAAAAGAACTCCCAAGGAATTCCAAGTATGTGAACATGTGTTCATCAAGGTAAGGCCCAAGAAAAGATATCTAAGACTGGGGAGTTGTGCAAAGTTGGCACCACATTACTGTGGTCCATTTGAAATTTTATCTAGGATTGGTCAAGTAGCATACCAACTAGCATTACCACCTAACTTGAGAGTACATAATGTTTTTCACATTTCTGTTTTAAAGAAATATGTTCATGATGCTACTCGTGTGGTTGATTGGAATGTTGTACAGGTGGAACCAGAAGGAGAATTTCTGGTGGAACCGGACTATATCCTCAGGAGAAGGGAAATTACACTTTAGAACCGCACCATTGGACAGGTGAAGGTGTAATGGAAGCACGTTAGTCCTGAAGAAGCCACTTGGGAACTGGAAAGTAAGATGCGACAAGCATACCCAAACCTGTTCCAGGGGACTTCAGAGGATGAAGAATAAATAACATCGAGGACGATGTTATATTTTAAGGGGGTGTGTATGTCACATACCCCAATTTTGTAAAAATATGTTAATCGTTTATATTGATTCCTAAGACATTATGTTAAATTTAATGCTAAGTTGAAAACTGATGACTCAGCAGAGTCAAAAGATGTGGAATGTAATTCTGAATATTTTATTTTTAATAAATAAAAAAGTGTAGACAACAGCTTGGGAGAGCTGTTAATAAGAGTGTTACTGGTCAAACTAGTGGAAGGAACTAGGTGGAGAGCAAAAGACAAGTAGCAGTATCCTCAAACACTTCCTATGTTGTAGGTGGCAACTTCCCTACATTTGGGGTCATGATCCCCCAAGAAAGTGGGATCAGAGCAGGTGGCTCAATTAATGACAACTAACCCAAAAGGACCTAGGCGATCTTTTAAAAATGCCCAATGTAGAGAGCTGAGGTTGCTTAGATATTTCTAGGAGAAGATTCATTTAGGTGGAATGCACTTCAAGGAATTCATTGGGAAAAACGGAAAACTTTAAGGAAGGTGTTTGAGGGATAAACTGCAGGAACTTGATCTGATACAGCTTTCTAGTTGAGAGATTTGACTGACAAGTTCAGGATTGGTATTGAGTCTCAGGACTAGTACTTGGTTATTTGTTCCACCTAGTTCCAGCCAAGGAGACTAGAGCAGGCTCGGGGGTCCTGAGGAGTCACTGTTTGTGTGCTGTCCAGGAATTGGTAGGGAGGAATGGCCTCCCATTGCTGTTGTCGACCAGCTTTAAGAACATGTTCTGCTATTTACTATTTTCTGAGTTAATATCTGTGTGTGATTGAATGATGCATTTTCAGGTTATGATGTAAACTTAGAGGATAGAATATCTTAGCTTTTTTAGTAATGAATTTATTCTTGATGAAAAATAAATCTTGCCTATGTTTTTCCCCACCTGGAGTATTCTATATCGTACTCTAGCACAGGAGGTGTATTTAAATGAAGAAAGTATGATGTAAATATAAAATAAGATGTTATCTTGATTATGAGAATGTTTTCTTTTAGTGTTATCGGAAGAAATATCATTCTGTACATGGAGTAGTGTTAGACCTAGACTGTGAAAGTCAGATTATTAGAAAAGGAAAGGAAGCTATATCATTACACTAATAGTAATAATTTTGGTAGATGAAACAGTTTTCTATACATCATTCATTTCAATAATCTTTATATCTATTTTGAAACCAAAGGAAAAGAACTTAATAGTTAAAATGTGTAGTGTTAGATTAAATATGAATGCCTGTCATCTATACAGTTTATTTCTTTCCTATTTAGAATAAAAAACTACTGCATTTATAGCAACCAAACTGGGAGTAAGTATAGATAAACCTGGATTTAATTATAAAGATAAAACTAGTTGGTTCAAGATTTTATTTATGGCTGATAATGTAAATAATTCTTTCATTTTTATCTAACTAAACTTAAACAAGTTCTACAGCTACTAACCTATCTTTTATAGAATTTAAACAAACACTACAATATATTTTAGAGGAAAGAACATAGATAGTTTGTTATTTCTTTTATTTTATAAATACTAATGTTATAATATAAATAGGGTAGCATAGAATATAGAAGGAACTTCTTTATAAATTATTTAGTATAGAAGCATGAGAATACAACAGTAAATATTTTCCCATCTATATACTTTATAAATAGACTGAATATAAAGATAATATATAAAATTACAGGAGCAATATTTACTTGCAGGTAAAATAACATTCTTATTCTATTATAATAAATATCAAGTAAATATAAATTTTGTACTTAAAAGATGTAACTATCAGTTACATAAGTACAACTCTAAGAACATTAAATTACATAATTTCTGAAGGTTAACAAATACAAAACAATATTTATAACCTTATTAGAACAGAGAAAGTTAAGGTAAGTTCATATAAAAACAATATACAGTTATCCTAAATAATTTACAGGGTAAATTTAAATATAATAACTTGCGGGAATTAAATTAACAGAACATAAACATGCTCGATTCACTGAGCTTAATAACCATTTATACAATATAGGTAATAACAAAATTAAATTACAGTATTAATTTGTAGACAAAATATATTTCAAAAAGAGACAGTATATACATCCTTACATCACGGAGTTAGGGTAAAACCCTATTATATCAAAATTTACAATAGAGGTATTAAACCAAGGAGTTTAAGCTCCTTTCTAAATGCCTCTCATCTTTTAAAAATCATCAGAGGATAGCTCTATCAGCCTTCCTTCATTTGCACAATTTATACACAAAACTAGAACAAAGCCAAAATCTATAGGTCACGGCCTAAGCCGGAAGCCCCGCTTAAAGCAAGTGTTAACATCAAAAAAAAAAAAATAGTGAACCAAGGTAACTCCAGTAAACCAAAACCACGAGGGTTTTGCAGGCCACAGTCACCAACCATCAAATGTCCCATAAGGGACTGAACAAGGACGAACTGCCATGGGTTATCCAAGGCTTACCCATGAGCAAAAGGTTTTCCTAGCCCTACACCAACCGTGCGGAAGGTTAAGCTGTCACCTGTATAACAACAAACACGATATTGTTAGTATCTTGCAATTTTATAATCAGACTTGTATTGAAATAGAGCTGTAAAGAAACTAAATTTTCAATACCTTACATAAAATTCATTGAAACATAACCACTCGAACAATAATGTAGCCACCAACGTAATGAGAAAAAAACCCTTCATCTGCTGCAAGAAAGAAGGATATTACTAACACAGTATCGACCAATGGTGACCAAGAAATGGAGCATCAGTCCAAGCAAGTAAAAATGCTTGAGCCGTCACTGTTTTTCCATCCAAAATTCCACTCTTCAGTGAAACCCTAAAACCCAACAACTCTTAAAACATAAAGCCACAACTCTCACTACCGAGCCAAAGAAGAAAGAGACTTTACAGACTGGTAAGAACCAAATTGGGCAAGTAGTGATAGATAAACCTTGGAGGAAAACCAACAACCCAGTTCAAGCAGCAATTAGTTTGTTACAGTTCATCTCTATAAGCGTTCACGGTGAGCTCACGAGTTGCAGAAGCGAGCTGGGAGAATACCAGCAACGAGTTGTGGAGCAATGGTGCAGTCGAAGAACATAGTAGAAGAGCGTCCAGAGGCCGAAAACAATGGAGGGAATAACAAGTTTAGGGTTCGAGAGAGTCTTTTAACTTCACAACATATGACTACAACGAGTCCATGTATACAATCCAATTATTTGCATGTAGTGGGTAAAAATCATATAGTGCTGGCGATCAATCATCCAAATGATATTTCATTCCAATCATATAATAGATGAAGGTTCTACAAGGTTCGATAATCCCGAATGTCAACCAAACCTTCACGCTGAAAGGTCAAACAAAGGAACCGTAGATCAAAATATTGGATTATAACATAGTAAGGGTATAAACAATATGCGACCTAGCACGTTAAGCAAGTAAAGGAGGCGTTTAATAAAAGATTATAAAACTTTAAATCAAGGTTAAACTATAGAATCTTCATGGGCGCAGTCTATTCTATGACCCCTTCGTTTATGCAAACATGGCATTCACTCATGAAAACAACTATAAATTTATCTAAAGTTATGCTATTGTATGTTTATAAAAGAAAATTCATAAAATCAGTTTATGGTAAATACCCTTCTTGCTAGTGTTTGTTTCATTGGCCCTCGAATTTTTTATTATTAAACTATTAAGGTTTGCAATGGAGCATGTTAAGCCTTAAAGTATTTAAGGGGCTTGACATTGGAATTTTAATGATTGATTAACATTAATTGGACAACATTTTTCCAAGTAAGTTATGCGTAGAAGAACTTAGTTCATCAACACTATCATAGTCTAATTGAAAGCAATATGAAAGGAGGATATAATTTCTTAAAACTTCAAAGCTTTGGAAGTTGGAATAATAGTATAGAAACTCATTAACTATTGCGCATTACTTCCACATCACAAGGAGTAACCAAAATTTATCATGATGTAAAGGGATTATGTCCACATTTTAAGATAGATCCTTAGCGTAATAACCTTGCCATCTTAATTCTATGTGTATGGAAATATTAAAGGCGTTTACACACGACGACTATGATAAACATTGAAAAACATCGAAGAGGTTAGTATGCTATAAAAAATATAAATTATAACTAGAGAGAGAAAGCAACTATCACCAATACTGATAGGACTGAATCTCATTTCCATGGCATCTTTAAAAAGAATAACGATTTAATGGTTTTACCTCATAAAGCATTTGAAATTGAATAGCATTTATATTCTTTTACGGAGCTATTATTTTTGCAATGAACATATATCTGTATGCTTTATGATTATTGACAAGCAGCGCCGGATCTTTCTTACATGTAAATTTGTAAGAGCAGGTAAACTTCTGCATTAGCTCAAAAGCTAAGTAAGCCCAGAATACCAAGACAGTTCCACCTTGTGGTCGCAAAGAAAAACAAGTCATTAAATTGAAAAAGAATTATTCTATAAGATAAACATAATCAAGTAGATAATTCAGACTTTGTAATCATTAACATATAACTAATTAAAACAATTTGCTGACTGCATTATTGAATTTTATTTGTATTTTCAAAATTTTAAATTTTTTCGGAGATTTGTGGATTTTGATGCCATCTCACTCATGTTGCTTACCAAACATGTAGTGTAGATGAGACATTTCCAAAATGTCCAATGGAGTTTCACCTAAAACCCATTTCCAAGATAAGGGAAAACCTCTCCATGAATTTTGGCTCCCGCAGGTCACCACACATGATCTTCCTGCAATGTGTACCCCTGGCACATTCATCAAGTAGCCAAATAGTCAATCATTATCTGATGATACAATCCAAATTGATTGTTCCATAACCAAGCAATGACATTAGTAATTCAATTCAATAGGAATTTGCAACTCTATTTACTACAGAAATTGATTTGCTTGGCAATGAGGTGATCCTCATTTATGGATCTCTTGTAAGCAACACTACTATGCCCATTATAAGTTTATGCTTACTAGCATAACATAAACACCCACTTACAAAGTGTCCTCCTGACACAATCTTATGCAATCCAATAGTGATTAGTAGTTGTCAACAATTTCTTAAATCCGAAATTCACAAATTCAAATTTAACAACCCATTATGCTTACAAACTATTTTCACAGCCATGAGACTCTTCTCATGAGGTTTGGCTCTTTCACATGGTAGATTCCAGCATTTGTCATGGTCTTACTCTCATTTCCATGCTCCAAACAATCTACCTAAAACCTAAACTTCAATTAGCCAAACACTTGGTAAGTCTGGATGCATATAACCTATTCATTGTTGCAACCATCACTGAAGCATTTCCAGAATTTATAAAGTTCAAATACTTCCAGCTGTTAACCACATCAATACTACCAAAACTCGTTTACTTCACGCCATCATTATCATACTTTAATTTACAGGGTACAATCCACTCATTTATGCAATTTAAATGAAAGGTTTAGATACTTCTTACTTCACAAGTGTATCATTTGTACCACTTTTCCCTTCCATAGAGCATTTCTGGCAGCCAATTGATCCTGACTACCCTCTTCATGCACTTACTATCCTGCATTCATAATAGCTCTTGAAATGGTTCTAGAATTGTCATCAATTCATCATTTTAGCCATTAGTTATTCATAATATCACATGCACTATCTCAATGCATTCATGCAATGCATCGCAACATTTGCACCCATACTTACGTAATCAGTTACTCACACTCTTCGTATGCATCCATTCAATGCATAACTACAAGGTTTATAAAATCGTTTAATGCATATCCACTCAATGCTACCTTGCATTGATTCAAGAATACTATGCATTCAAACATACCATGCATGGCCTAACCATGACTACTTCATATAGGATGCATGACTATAATCAAGATCATTAGTGCTTACTTTCCTTGGGCTACTAAGCTCATAACAACATAATATAGGCATGACACTTTTCTCTATGAATGCAGTATAAAATTCAAATACCCACATGGTATGAGACCTCTTGCTTTTACCACTCCATGCCATTGTAATAATTAAACTCTTACCTTCATGGGTCCTACTTACACCCTTGACATTACCAGTTTAGTTGGTCCTTTGCAGGAGATTGCAGAATTTGCTCACCAACTTTTGATTCTGGACTTGTTGCCTTATCCCTTTCTCCATATGGTTGCTAGTCACATTTGTTAGCATCAGCAACATATTCAGCCATGTCCATGTTTTCATTGGTTTTTCCACTAATGCCAACACCAATGTAATAATTATCATTAGTGGCTCATTATAAATGTATAATTCTCACTATCCTTACCAACATGTAATATCTTATGCATGCTAGGCATATCCTCATACATTTCATGTATAAAACTTGTAATCATAATTAGCAAGACAAGGTTTAAGGAAATTTCTCTTTTCAAGTCCCTCATCCTTGCATGGAACTCCTTTGACTTCATGGTCTTGCTACCTCTAGGCATGCAATTCCTGGATTTGTCCATATTGACAGCATCACATTTCTCTTTCAAGCAATCACTAGCACTTTGCTGCTCCACATTCAAATTCTGGTGACTCTCCCTTCTTCCCTGCTAGATAAACTTTCCAACGCCTATCCACATGCTTCATTCTGACCTCGGGTGTGGAAACCACACCACTTCAAAAATGATGCTTCTTACCAAATGTATTATGGTCTGAAATGTCAATCTTCAGCCACCTGGAATTTTCTTCCTTTTCAGCCCTGTAATCCATTGACCATCTATTGAAATCCACTGAAAAATAGTTGGAATTTGCTCGAAAAATCCACCTTTAAAAAAACCAAAATTTCCTTCTCCTCATCGGGTCTCTTCCCTACTACTTTTCTGGCATTTTGGCGAGCAAATCGTCTAAACTTCTGATCTGCATCAGCGATGTCAAGGACTGTTCATCAGTCCTTTCTTCACTAACCTTCTGGCTTTTCAGCACCTAGAACGTCTAATTTTCTCTGCTGTATCGGGCCCGTAGTGGTCTTCTATTCTAGTTTTTTTTGACAATCCGCTGGACTAATTTCCTCCGCCATATCGGGTCCATAATCATCTATCACTCCGAACTTCATCGGTGATAAAATAGACTAACTGCTGCATCGATAATCGGGTGATTTGTGCATCGGATGGCTAGTTGTCAAGGCTTCCGCGATGACGACCAACAGACCTTCCAGTGTCTCCGCATTTCACCACTTTGTCAGTGGTCGGAGTGACATCCTGCTATGGCATTGGACATTTAGTCCCATAGACATCCGCAACGGTGGCTCCACAAGCCCTAACTCTTCCGATCGGCGTCTAATCCACTAATCATTCCCGATCGGCGATCGGATCCGTTATTTCATCGGATGGGTTGGTATCGACGATTTAACCCTCAATACTTCCACAGTGTCGGCACTCCCAAACAATAAACATCACCGTAGTTATGTATTGGAACTCGGAACCACTATCCAATAAACACATCGACATCGACGAGTGGAAGGACTAATGCATCGGTGGGATAGTTTACTCAGCAGTCGCAATGACGGTTTATCATCATTGAACCTTTTCTGATCAGCGGCCTGATCCACTAATAACTTCCGATGGCCGATGATCTCATGCCTTAGAAAATTTTCTTCTTGCATCGGCTCTTCCTTCCACTATTCATCGGCGATGTCAACAACTATTCATCGACAATGTCAACAATTATTCATCGCTGATGGCAATGACTATTCATTGGCGATGGCAACAACTATTCATCGACGATCCAAATCACTATTCTTTTCCAATCCCCAATGATCCCATTCCTTAGAAAATTTTCGGAAATTTTTCACTACGTCGACTGTCGAAATTACTTTTCTCTCCGGCATCGGCGGTCGGGAACTCTATCTTTCGGAAGGATAGTCCTCTAGCCATCCGCAATAGCGGTGCACAATCAACTAATCTCTTCCGATGTAGTCACCAAAATTTTCGCCACGTCGGCAACTTGATCATCTAGACATTGGCGATGCGATCAACTAATCATCGCCGATCGTCGATGATCCCACTACTTCGAATATTTTCGAAATTTCTGCCGTCGCTGTCGGCGGTTCAAACCACTATCCTCTTGTCTCTTCTGCTGACGTTTCGGCACTCACATCCCCTAAGTTTCGCCGACCAATCTGCTAGACTCCACTGACAGCCCGTTGAGCACTTAAAAGCATTGCGGCAAAGTTTACTTCAGGGACCTACCACTGTATTGGCTCCCCTTTCCTCTAACCTTTTCCGATGGCTGACGGGCACTTAGGAAAATTCTTACAATTTTCTTCCTCCGTCATTGTAACATTGACTGGTCCTTCTACTAAATTTTGTCGTCGCTGGGGTATTTTGTATCGGACGACTATCAGATTGATCTGTCTGCCTCATCGGAAGAGCTTCTCACTGAGACTTCCGATGAGCAGACAGCTTGATACTTAAAAAAAAAAATTCAAAATTCTTTTCCACCTACCCTCATCGGAAGGCCTTCTGACTACAATTTCTGACGTATCAGAGGGGCTTCTCACTGAGTCCTCCAATGGTCCGACGGTTCCACTGCTTAGAAAAAATTTTCAAAATTCTCAAAATGCTCTTGTCATGCATAGATTCCTTCTGATTTCTGCTGGGCAAAAGGAAACTTGCCTCTGCTAGCTGACCTTTCATGGCCCATTCAGGCCCATGCTGTAACCTTTGCTCTGATACCATACTATAACGTCCCCGACCCTTAAACCGGCAAAGAGGATGCTACTATCACCAGACATACGGGCAAATAGCCCCATGAACATGAACATGCATATAATGCTGAAATAAAAAGATTAAACATAAAACATACTAAGATGCATACTCCTTCATATACATAGTGGAAGAAAACATACATTCATTCAAGCATGCCACATGTTCATCATATTCATTAATCAGTAAATATAAATGCAGATACGAAATAGTCAAGAATACTTATCTTAGAAAGAATTCGTCCCGCAACCAGCTACATCGCTGCAACGTTCCACCCAACCATAGGCCAGCATGCTCATTAATCTCTTAGCAACACTGCCACCCCCGAGCTGGGCATGATTCCTCAAGGAATAAGGGTCAAAGCAGGCTTACACATAGCCAAGGTATACAAATCAGCCAAGCCCACACAGTGGGGTTTATTAGGCCGTCAAGGAGCTAGGAAAGGCTAAATGCTAAGCTAGTGGTCTCAATGGAGGACTAAAGATGCCTACACCAGAGCTAATCTTAACTTCTAAGACATCCACACACCCAACACTAGAAATCAGTCCTTTCTCTACTTCACAGTCCCTCAGGCCCTGACTTCCCTTTCCAATACTCTTCAAGAGTTGTGGAGAAGAAAGCCAGCAGTCTAACTCTGTTTGAGTGGCTCCAAACACCAGTTTTATCAAGCATACCCAGCCTCTAATCCTACTCTAAATAGTCTGAAGACCCACGACTGCATACCCGCAGTAAAACAAGTAGCTCACAGCTCTGTGATGAAAATAAAGACAACAGGGTGAAAACCCCAAACGAAAAGGTGAACTTGGGTCAAATCAACAAGACGACTCAGATTTTTTCTTGGCCCTAGCATGGCCAAAACAACTCAGTAGCAAACCAAAAAGGTACTTGCATACACAGCAACCCAAAACCAGGGGAAGACCACAGCCCCAATCTCACAATGAAACGATGGCAACATTACACAGTCCACAAATGGGAAAGAAGCCACACTCCCAGCATGGACAGGGGAAAACATAGACGTATACCACAATCGACAACATACATGACCACAATCGGCAAGGAGACATACAGCTACCACCAAAACTAGAATGGAACACACAGGCACATAGCCTCGACCGTGAATGGCTCCTGCATCCGAAAATCCTGAGTGAGAAGGTGAGAGAGAACGACTCTCGTTGTGAGGATGAACAAAATGACTCGCTGTGGGAGGAGAAAATAGATCCACCCACCAGCAAATGGCAAGAGAAGGGAGAACAACATAGACCCCTACCTGCATGAGATGGTCAAGACCAAAACCCCCAGTGGAAGAGTGGAGAGCGTGGTAATCGTTTCCCTGCCCCAGCGACGTGAAGAGGAAGAGTCCGCTTGTAGAGTGGGAACGTGGGAAAGGACTGACAGTCCTGCCACACCCACCACCACTCAGCAATAACTGCTTCCATACAGTAGGAAAGTAACAAGGGTGGTCGACACATGGAAAAATCCCAATGGCCCCCACGGGTTAGACAATCCCCCCCCCTTAACCTTAGGAATCATGTCATTTTCATTTAACGTTGCACCGTCATAGCTGGTTGTAGGTTTATTTTAATTAATGTGCATATTTACATGATGCCAAAACTATAATGTGCCGGATAGCACGATATACCATCGGCAACGATCCCTATTGCCGAAACATACACAACCAAATCGATGGTGGGGCTTTTGCCTTTAGCTCCACACCACGATTAATTACAAAATATACATCATGTACCTTTTAATGCAAACGGGGTCAAACCAAGGGTATTACATTAGTTAATTTAAATTTATTGGTAGAAACATGACCTAATGTATAATGTATGGTGTTTACTTGGATTTAAAAGATATAATTATCTAAAACCTAGGTTGGAGAGAGACCTTAACTTAATAATAATATTTTATTAACAATTTTTATTTTCATTAACATATTTTATGTTAAGCTTTTTATTCCTTCCGTTATTTTATGTTAATTGCTACAGTTATTATTTAGCTATAGTGATTTAGTGAAGTCTACATTGCATCATGGTTTTTACACTACGTGAATAACGTTGTTGAACTAGAATATAAATCATCAATTTGTAACATCGAGACATCAAATTCACTCATCATTTTAGACCACTATGAGACCTAGAGAATTGAGACCTAGAGAATTCAGAGGGATATCTTAGATAATTATTATGTTAGCAGTGACCTGTTACCTGTTAAAGTATCTTCAAGATACCTAGTATCTTATGTTCTCCATCAGGGTTGAGGCTAGGCACATGTAATGTGTTATAAAGTATACTCCATAATTTAGTTTCATACATAAAGCCAAAATACTATACTTATGAAGTGAAAAGACCATCATTAAAACATATGTACCTAATATATATAAAGACTCGATAAATAAAAAATCACTATCAAACTTTAATCCCTCTAACTAATAAGCATATGTTCACTGACTTGGCATCAATTTATCTTGAGCTTTCAACCCTATGTTCAATGAGCTAGTCCATCAAGGAGCTCTTAAACTAATCTTTCATTGATATTATGACATGATTAATTATTTTTCTCCCTTTGGTGAGAACCCACCCTGTGCATGCCTTTCAAAGGCGTTATCTGACTCCTTGTTTACAGGAATTTGGTTTACATCGATATAACAATAACATGACTGCATCGCTAGTGCCGCTGAAATATGCTGTTCACCCACTCTGCTGGCCGTTCCATTTTTTATTTGTAGAGACCTGTCTCTTAAAAAATATTTATGTGATAAAGTTTTGTATGAACGATTACTTAGTACAAGAATCATATTCGATTTATATATATAATAAAAACGTTGATACATATATACACCATTGTAATCACTATGTGAATGGCTTTGGCTTATCAATGTGGAAATTTGTGATTTAGTTGATGAATATATTATCTACCATTCATCAACTAAATCACAAATTTCCACATAGTGATTACAATGGTGTATATATGTATCAACGTTTTTATTATATATATAAATCGAATATGGTTCTTAAAACATATGGAGGGTAGGGTATGTACATCTCTTTAGACTTTCGGAGTGACAGAGGGGTCCCTCGTCCCACAAACAAGGGGTTCTCATACATCAATTGGTGTCTCACTCAGCGGTGACTTTAAAAATATATTATTATTATTATTATGTTCAATCAGACGTGGTGTATCTATTAGTGGATTATATTAGTTCATATTTATTTATTAACATTTTTTTATCAATTGTAATTTATTATTTTCAATTTACATAATATAACGAAATAAAATTTAAGATTTTTTCAATTGAGTATCTAATAACAATTACTGTATACATATGCAATTTACAAATTCATTTTGTATACATATGCGATTTAAAAACTCATTTTGTATACACAAGATTTACAAATTCATTCATTTTATATACACATGCAATTTACAAATTAATTTTTTATACACATGCAATTTACAAATTCATTTTGTATACACATCCGATTTTCAGTTTTCAAATTCAATAGTAGAGAATATGTAGCCTTGCTGCTAAATCTTGTTGGTTCATAGTTTTGTTAGTTAGTGGTGTTGTATGTGAAGGGTAAGCACACCCAATCACAGAAAGTGAGAACCAATGATTGAAATGAGTGCATATTTAGTTGATAAAAATATTCAAATGAGATAAAAAAACATTCCAAATGTACCATCATTGTTTTAGGAAATACTTTCTAAACACGATCAATGGAGTGAGAGTTACTAACTGTTTAAATATAATTCATTCGATTAGCCTACGAAATGTATTAAAATCATAAACTGAAAGAGATACTAGAGCATCTCCTTTCGTAACCCATAGATATTTCACTTTCGTTTGATTATGAATTAAACATAACAATCAACAATTCTCTTAGATCACTAACCATTTCTTTAACAAAATTTAAAAAATGCAACTATGGTTAGATTCCTTAAATTTCAATAGGAAGATGGTATTATTTTTTAAGGAATACTCATACTTTTATGTAATTACATACAAGTATGAATCCTTGGAAAAAACTAGTTACAATGATTTTTGTGATACACATAGCTACTAGATTTAATTTGACAAATTAATCAATAAAGCAAGGAGCCATGATTTTGACTTGAATTGGAAAAGAGATTAACAAGTACAAAATATAAATAAATACACAATTTTTAATAAAAACATAAATTTACTTTGATTTTAATAAAACCATACTCACATAGTGCAAAAGATGAATATATGTCAAAACTTTAATATATACGATATCCCACATATGATAGGAGTTTGATAAAAAAATGGATACCTTTTGTTTCTATAAACTAAGAACTTTCTCTTATGACTGGGATTGCCTCAACCTCAAGGATATCTAAGTCCCTAAGGCGAGATAGAGGATCCCTCTCCATGACCATCCAACCTAATGTAGGATCTACTCATCCCATTCAAATGCTTCATGATCCATGCTTGCAATCCATCATGAAATTTGAACTTTACAGTACTGTGCTATCTAGTATCACTTCAATAGAAACAAAATTCAAAGGATTCAAAAGAATAAAAACTTCAAAATCTTAGATAAATTGAAATAAGAATCATGTGTCACCTTGCATTTACATGTTATGAAGTTGAACATTATAATGGAAAAGTACAAGGTCATTAAAGTGATTTTATGATAATAGGTTGTTAATTTTAGAATGAATTTTCTCAAACACTACTTGAACTTACTATGGGAAGCATTACAAATCTAACTCAATATTCAAATGGAAATTATGTAAGTACAAGGATATTATTGCCATTTGTTTTTCAACAAATCCCTAGTAAGTGATGATGCATAAGAGGAAGTAAGAATAAAGAGTTAAGATGATAAAAGCTAAAATATTTAATACACATATTAAAAAAAATCAAAGAATTGATCCAGGGTACCTGGAAATATATTTTTCTTTTTCTTGAATAACATTGAAAAAATGAAGTTGGGGTGGTAGGTGCGGGGTACCCTCATTCACCTTGATGGACAAGAAGTAATCATGTATTCTTGGGGATTGGGAGTCACCACCAATAACTATGCAGAGTTGTGCTCCTTGTTCCTAGGTACAAAATATATTAAGAAACTTAGGATTCAACAAAATCATAATATTCAGAGACTCATTGCAAATCATTAAACAAGAAGTAAGCCACTTTAAGAGGATTGATAATATACATAGCATGACTTATAATATAATCACATGGAATCTTTGAAGTGTCAAATAAGTAAGCCTCTTGCACATTAGAAGATATAATAACAACCTTGTAGATCAATTAGTGAATATCATCGTCAATATGGATAAAGGAGTGTTTGTTCGAAATACAGATCCTCTTGATAGAAGGTGGTTACCATGAGTTCATTGTGGATACTTTATGGGGGTGGATAAAAAAGTTTACAAAATATAATTTTGTTTTGTTTTTTTATGGTGATTAATTATTGAGGTCATTTGACACATGGCCCAAAAATTAAGGATATCATCCATACATCCAACTCCAAATATCATCACATTAACCTCAATCAAGTGAGATCTCCCTCCCTCATGTGACTTTGACACTATGTGCCCTTATTTGCACCTATGGGTGTAGAGGGAATTATTGAATTCCCCTCAATTATCCATCATGTTGGTTGGATAAATCAGGGAATTTTGGATTGTCACACCACAAGCTCAATGTGGCAGAGTGGGATCAAAAGGAACGTGGGTAAAGTATTAGTGATCATACGCTAGAACCCATAACTCTCTACTCTTTGTGCTTCCTTGGTAAGGATTTTAATGTTGCAGCTACTAAAGCAAAATAATAGAGAAACCAATGATAAAGAATCACTCATAGGTAGGGAGGCATTTCAAAACACTTGCTCAACCTTCTCTTTGTTAGAGTTACACACACCAATGTAGTCCAGACTTTGGCTACGGCATTTCGCACTTTATTTAGTACAATTGGAAAAAGGTAAACAATTATTCACAATAGGAAGGAAAGCCCTTGTCAATAAGGTCATTATAGGTGGACATGGATTAAATATATGGAAGATTCATATGTAAATGGGCCAATAATGTATGGATAAATAATATTTTAATTATTCTTATTAGTTTCATTTGTAACCTCTCACTCATTTGTTCATTTTGTTGAGCATGGGAATGCATGCCCTCCTCTCTAAATGCTAGTACTATTGACCATATGAGTTGGAGCTGTGGATTTCTTAAAGGAATTGGGGAGGTAATGGAAAAACCCATGAATTTTGGGGCATAAGTAAGCATGGATTTGAGTGAAATAGTGTACATAAAGAATATTATGTGAAGGATGCAGATCTAGGTAGATGGTATGGATTTATTTCCATCGAACAAATCAATACCCAGATCAAAATTCAAGATTAGAGACACGATTGTATAGAAAATAGGTTACAAAGAAACATGGGCACAAACTTGAAAAAATGACAAAAGATTCAGTGTTGCACCTCATCCTAATCATGAAATTCACTCAAGGGAGTGAGACCTGTATAGGTGAATTTTCGACTTCAAAGGAACTAGACGAAGACACATTGTAGCAGATAATGTTGGCAAGGTTTGGTGGTCTGAGTTCTCAAATTTAGGATCACATTGATGGTAACCAATCTATGGATGGAGTCTAATTCATCCTTGTTCATATATAATCTAGTTACTTACATGATGCATTTTTTTTCCTTGAACCAATTTATTAGATAGTATAGTAGTAAACTAGTTTTGAAAATTTAGACTATAGTTTTGATGTATATGGTTGAAGGGAATTTTGAATATACTTTCGTTATATAGCCAAAAAAATTGAACTAGTCTTATTTGTAAATTAAACTTAAGATCTTACTCATCTAATTTAATATAAAAACTCATTTTTCATTCCTATTAAAATACATTAAAAAAATGAAATGGGAGGCTTTGTAATCTTTAAATTCACTAAACTAGACTTTGGATTGCTTCATCTAGAAATAAACTATGAATACATGATAAAATACCTCTAATATCCTCTCCATTCTCATGAAATATTCCCTTGTCATAAACTACGTTGGGTTTCAAAAGTACCCAATAACATATAAGGGAGAATGGAGTTGCATATCCCATTGTTCATGAATAATTTCTTAAAGAGGCATGTTTGCAGTCTCTTCATCCCTATATAATCTTTTGATGACCTCCTTGGTTAAATTCGTTGCCTCATATGTGGTTAGATAAATTGTGGGTTTTCCACAATCAACCATTTTGAAAGGTGAAATGTTCAAATTTGAAATTAAAGTCACATGTATATTATCAAGTGGAAATTTAGAATTAATCAAAATGAAATGAATATTAATGAAATTAGACTGTGAAATGAACATTGGAAATTTTAAAGTATATAATCACTTTCATAAAGGATTTATCATAGAAAGAATCTCTGCATCCTCATTATAGAAACATCCTTAACAGATTAATCTTGTGGGAAATGATAAATTATGAGGAGATAAAGTTTGTTGTAATATGATGTTGGAATAAAACAATCTCCTTTCTTTTTATATATGTTCTCATAATTCTAAGGAGATGGGTGTGATTGGAAATGTATTTAATTATGGTTTTTAACTTATGCATGATCCATTTTATTCAATTAATTTTATGAGTGTAAAATAATTAAAGATATAAACATATATAGTCACTGTAATAGAAAAGTTCCAAAACATGGAGGGGTGCATATCCATAAAAAATCTACATCATATGTTTTCCATGATTATTGTTTAGTGTTTTATCTTTTTTTCAATGGAGTACATATCACAAGAAGCCTTCTTAGCACTTCCCTTAATTTCAAGGATGGTACTAATATTAAATTTATTCATTGTAGTTTTGGAAACCTAACCTATTGGAGACATCAAGCGAGGCCCTTAACATTCACATAGATATCCAACACGGGTACTTGAAACCATGACCTCCTACTTTCAACTCGCAACACTAAGTCACTCCCCCATGTCAACCATTGGTTGGAACACTATTAGGAGAGGAATGCCAAGGGTGAGTCTACATTATATGGGACATAACCCGCTTGGGTAGATTTTATCAATGCCCTGAATGAAAAGTTCTACCCCATGAGAAACTATGATGATTAGTACACGATATGGAAAACTTTGCATGAAGAAACAAGCCAAATGATGTATGAGTTTACTAAAATATTCCATACCTTGTGTTCAAATATGGGTATTAGAGACTCTAAATGGAACTTGGTCCTAAATTACCACAATAGCATACATAGGTACATAAATAGAGATGGATTTCCTATACATCTCCTCACTGGGAGTCACTTATCAATATGCTATCAAAATTGAGAAAAAATCAAGAAGAATAAACAAGAGTTTGTGTTTGAAAATCAACTGCAGTAGAATCTAAGTGACGAGAGTTTTCTATCAACAATATAATTAATATTATTGGGACACAAAAAAAACAACAATGTTGTAGCTAAACCTTTAGTTTAATCATCGACATAGGGATCCGTACAAACTGATGAGGGTCCTGCACAACATATGCAACTACAAAGAGGGATAAATATACCTAGTATTATGTATAATTTTAGTCTAATCAATCAAGACATTAAAACTACTAATAAAAAGAAAAGATAAATTCAATATATAACTAAGGGTTGAAAGAAACATGGATCTCATCATTCAACTAGGTACTTATTCCTTTATCAATAGTTTTTAGTGACAAGCATTAATAAGTTCTTTGTCTATCGTTAGGAAAACCTTTTGAATAATTCACCAATTACCATACCATCAACTCGCAAAATATAGGCATTTAATCACATAAACTCCATGCAAGTGGTGAAACGAGTAGAAATTAATGCTTTGCTAGGTTTCATATAACAAGATCCTGTGTAGTAGAAATGCCAACTAATTTTTAAACCTAATTTAATAATGAAAACAGGTATCTACACCAATATCAATTGCATAAATAATTCATTTAACATTGTTCTAAAGAAATGATGGAAATTTATGCAAAATGTAGTAATCCTACATTATCTACTTTATTTTACTATATGAACATAGATTAATAAATCTATTCTAATAACACAAGTCCCTTTAGCCACCTATGGATGGGCCCTGATCCAAGGAGACATAGGAACATAAAAGCTACTCAATAAGATGCATAAATAATAGCCTTCATTAAACTATAAAACTGGTTAACATCAAAACTTGGTCTTCAAATTGTAATAGTTGCAGCAAATACTGAAATCATAAAATATGGGCGCTAGATTGACTAACCACTCTCTTTCAATATTAAATATTAATTATATCTACTAATATGATCTATTAAATTCTAGTCTATATGAAAGAGCTTCTATGTAAACTATGTTGAATGTGCTAGTGCAAGTAGATAGGATCACTCATGTTCAAAATAGTGAGAGTGCTCCATTTTGGATATGCACAACAACTGTCACGAGGTTTCTGGATTCAAGCACTAGGCCTCCAACTGGTCAATCTTTGAGTAACACTGAATCCATTGATTGATAAATGCACTCTTTTCTACAACTGATGCTTCATATTTAAATGGTGTTGTATTCAAAATCAGAAGTGTATCATCAAAACTGGTAGTGCTTGTGTATGTGCCATAGGTAATTGGAACTTTATTTGAACCAAGAGTAATAAATGGTGCTTCTACTGAGTGTTGGATCAAAAAAATGTCAAAAGAAAACCGGTTCCTTCATAACTCTGCTAATCAACCAATTTATTAGTATTTATTTACACTTTAGTCATTAAAAATGAAGAATTAATCAACCAAACAATTAATTCTAGATCTTCATATAGAGTTAATCTAAGTTCCTCACTCATCTAAATTTATGTGTATTATCTCCCTTATGAGGTTTAGAATTCTCTAAGTTGACATAAAAATGGATGGATTTTCTAACCAAATGTGGGAGCCATCATCACTCCCCAACTTACCATTTTGCGCATCCTTATGCAACTAATGATATAGTAGTGGGGATCCCTATGGATGTACTATCTCTAATATTCCATGCATAGAATTTGATTATGGATCCCGATGAATGGAATCCCCTATTATTTCTTATTTGTTCCCATGTTGCTTCCTCTTCCTCCTTGGTCCAATACCAATTGGTGTAAAAAATGAGCAGTGGAGTGGTAAGTTTTAGGCCTATCCATTGTAGCCTTAACTTTTCCATGGAAACAATATACTATGAAGATATGAATAGTGCATTTTCCAAGTCAGATGGTGAGTGTACTTCTAGTTGATGGAAATTTTGAGTAATGCCATTCCATCTAGAGGTATTGAGATAAATGATCCTCATTTTGTTATCCTCTAACACTACTTCTCTGAAGTGAGTAATGACAACTACTTTTTTTCCAGTATAATTGGAGTTAATTCAGTATCTTGGATCAATAATTGGTGTGAGGTAGACACTGGGTCTGGAATAGGGGATTATACTCAAATAAAGAGTTAAAATCCTTCTCAACTTCATGATGCTTGTTCTTTTTTGTTGCCCTGACATCCTTGTTGATAAGCCGAGAGGAAAAGGATCTTAACTATACATCCCCTATTGGATTCCATTTATAGGGATGATGTAGTACATAATTGTGAAAATAGAACTCATTGAGTTGATGTTTTCCGAATTCCCCCACTTTACGGAAGGTATCAATAAAATATTTTGGCGTCTCCAATTTCTTAGACTTTTGGCAATGCAATCTTTTGACTTGCTACCCTAGTCATCGTTATTTTAAGAATGCTAAATATAATATGGATAGTGGCATACAATGGATGAGTTTTTGCATTCTCTTGAAGCATTTTTTTGATCTTTTGTCAACTTGTGCCTTTTCCTATATCTCATCCTTTAGTTCTAATTCACAATGCTCCAAATCTTGTCTCAGGACAGTGTTTTCTGCAATCAACTAATTCTTGTGTTGCCGATACTGTATCTTGATAACTTGGATATTACCTTTTGGGAATGGAGTTCATATTCTTCATGACTTGGAGATCTAGAGGTGTTGGAGGCTTTCAAATCTTCCTCTATGCGGGATATGTTATTCCATTTTAATATTTCTTGTTCTTTCTCTTTATTCTGTTATTTTAAGCTTCTGATCTTATGGTATATTTCTTTTAGTCCTTCATTACCACTTATGTCAACATAATACTTGATGGTAATACCATCATGCAATCTCTCAGACATCTCTGAAAAGTTATCCATTGCGTGGTTATGTGGACTTGCATGTTCCTCTGTATCTGCAACTTCTTTCTCATCATCCTAGTTATCTGATTCTTTTATTTTAGGTTACCTCTTCCTTCTTATGGATACTTTTGCTTCATAAACTTTTAACAATGGGTGAATCTCTTTTTTCATTTCCCCCCAACTGTATTAAAGTATTTGCAACCTATTTTTCTTCACCTTTTGTGGTAGCATCTGCTTTCTTCTCTTATTCTAGTGTAATTCATTTAATAGTATCCCTAGTTTTCAAGGAGACCTATCTGGATGCTCTCTTCTTAAGCGTAGTAGCAAGGGTTTTGGATTTTTTCTCAGTGGATCTTGCATAATGAGTCAATTTCATTCTTTTCATAGGTGTATTTTTAGAAGCACGAAGGGTTATGGATGGTGAATAATGCCGAGGGTACGAATGAGAGGAATGATGTTCTCTTTTATAGAATGCTTGGATTTCAACATCATTGATTTTCAAGAAATATGACCATGAAAGGGGAAAGTAATGTGCTTCCAAAGTATGGAATACCAATATCTAGACTAAACCATGGTGGGAGAAAGATTCAGGTTTTTCCAACTCAAATTTCATTCTCATAGAGAAGAGGGAATTGAACAGGAACCAAGGGACGCTTATATTCTTTTTGGGTTTTTTCCATCATAATTCCCTAGGAGGTTAATGAACAAGAAGTGGTATGCATGCACCATAACATATCTTCCTTTTCATGTAATGTACCTCATGATGATCAAGGATATCTCTCCTCAATATTCTAGTAGTGTTTCTCTTTTCACGCTTCCTTTCTCCTCCTCATACTTCTCCGTGAACTTGAAAAATTGTTTCTTATCTTTTCGGGCAATTCTCTATCATATTTATTCCATTTAAACCCTTTTGGGAACCCTATTACAATGCTCAATATATATTCATTAAATTCAATTTCAACCCCATTGACCTTTGTGCTACCAGTATCCTCATCAAATTTCCTGAAGTTTCTTGCAAATTCCTCGATTATTCCTTCATGGTATCCATATAGTTTTTGGAAGTAATGGACCAACCCAACATCCTGAAAGTATTATAATGCTTTTGGGTTTCAATACAATTTTGAATGGCATGTAGGATCATGTTTCAAGAAACACCTAGTCATACTCTATAGATTTTATTCGCTTCTACAGAGGAAGAAGAAAAACATAGCGAGAGTTGGATGAATTCCTGTTTAATTGACTCCTTTACTGTTCTTTGTTGTGGTCAATTGCCTTCTCTTTGGATTCTTCTTCCACAACCATGAAGTGAACTAGATTTCTTCTTTGTATTTTGAAAGGCTTACCCTTATATCATGAACCATTACTCCTCTACATGCTTAGATTGTTCACTATCCCATCTTCACCTATTCTAATAATTATAGTCATTCAGTTAACTTAGCTTCGAGTGGTTTCTACTTTGGCGGTATGCATTCAATGTGACTTTTTACATGAATCTCAGGTGATTCATGATACGTTACTTTGCGATCCCTTGAAATGATACCTTTTTTTCATAATTAAATTTAGTGGTCATGTTCTCCACACATTTTATTTTTTACCTCACTCACTTCACCTTATGTGAAATCATTCACCATATCCATCTTATATCTAACTTTAATGTGCCTCCCCAACTTTAAGTGTGATGTCCACATTCAAACCGAGTTTTGAGTATAGGTATTTTAGTTAGGACTTATGATATTATAAATGTAACTGCCGAGTTGAGTAAATCATACCATATAATAAATTACTATAGTAATGTTGTTTGCGGAGTATGTGGGTTGGATGGATGATGTAGAGATTGGAAAAGTGTTATAAAAATTCTATAGTCTGAAGAATTCTGTAATTGATTGCAATATGTTGTTTGTGGGAGATTTTTTATTTTTCTTGTATGTTCGTTCATTTCTTTTGGTCCTAAAAGAACGTATAGTATTGGAAAAATATTTAGAATTTTCCTTTTTTGTATTCTTTATTTATCTTTTCTTCTCTCTCTCTCTCTATCTATTTAGATTGTTATATTTCCTTTTGTTGATGATTTTCAATCTTGCATCCTGTCCCAAGTGCCTCCGAAGAATTTTTCACCTAAGATTTTCTTTTAGATACTTGAACGAATGACTAAGTTAGGGGAGGGAATCATTTCCCTGATGTCAAATGCAGTCCCTCGGTCTTTAATGATTTAGTAAATTCTATCCCAAAGAGAGGCTTTTGATAGAGCTTAAACCGATGGCTAATGACTCACATTGGTACTTGATCTTCATCTATAGTGTATATATGAATATATCCATTTTCATAATTAGTGTCAATTTGGTAAGGTCCCAACCATCTAGTCCTAAAATTTCCTTTATAAAATTTAAATATTGAGTCATATAGTAGGGTTCAATCTCCTTCTTTGAAATCCTTGGTTTTTTATAAACAAATCATGCTATGTTTTCTCTGTTGTTGGATTATTTCTGTGTGGTGTAGGGCCTATTGTCTTAGTTCATATAGATGATTAAGTTGAAGTAATATCTCATTCTATGATGTAGATAGATCTATGGCAACTTCAACTATTGTCCTCAGTGTCTTGAGTTCGAATTCAATGGGACACATTATTGTTTTCATGTAGACCAACTCATAGGGTGTGAGCCTTGTGGTGGTTTTCTAGGTGGTACTGTATGTCCATGTTGCTTCATGAAGTTTATTTTCCCAATCTCTCCTATGTATTTTCACTTCTTTTGTTAGGACATTTTCTATTTGGCATGTTGGTAGCTTCTAATTGGACATTTGGTTGTGTAGGATAGGATGTTGATTGTGTTTGATTGACCTTGTTGATATTTAGAATTTCCTCTATCAGGTTTTATGCGAGTTTGTTTACTCTATCAGTAACAAATTCTCTAGGTGCTACAAATCTTGTGGATATTTCTTCAGTTGGGAATTTTTCCACTGAGTCTTCATTGGCTAATTTTAATACTTTTACCTCCACCCATTTTGTGAGATAGTCATGCAAACTAGTATGTAATGTTTCATGTTTGATGGTGGATCAATAGGCCCAATGAATTCCATCCCCCATTTCTCAAAGGTTTCTATCGTTACCTGGGTGTGGAGAATAATTTCATCTATTTAGGTTGGATTACCCATCCTTTGGAAGTCATCACATCTGGAAACATAATTGTTGCACCCTTATGCAATGTTGGCTAGTAATATCTCACTTGTAACACTTTGCATGTTGTTCTCTTGGATGCATAATGTACACCACATGGTTCATTATGAAGTGTATTAATAATTTCATGGGCCTTCTCCTATTGGATGCATCTCCTCAAGATGTGGTATGGTACTTGCATAAAAAGGTATCCCTAGATCCATCAAAAAGGAACACTTTTCCTTATTATGTGGCATCTTTCTTTGTAGGTAAAATGATTAGGGAACCTTCTAGTAGCCAAGTAACTTTCTATGTTAGAAAACCATGGAGCGTGTGTCAAAATGGAAAAAGGTGTTCTTCTAGGAATGCATCATCTACCAATTCTACATCTTCAACATTTGTTAATTTGGACAAAAAATCTGTTGCAAGATTGTGTTTACCCGGTCTATCGACAATGGTTATGTCAAATTATTGTAAAAGTAAAATCCATCTTATCACTCTATAATTCACATCTAATTTTTTCATTAAATATCTAATTGCAGGGTGGTTAGTGCAGATAAATACCTGACAAAACAGGTGCTTCCATAATATTTTCCTTGATATGTTCGAATGCCTTTTGGTAACTATAAGTCCATTGGAATTATGCATCTTTGGTCAGTAATGAAAATATTGGGGAAACCATTTTACTATAGTATTTTATGAACCTCTTGTAGTACCTATACTATCCTATGAAGCTCCTAACATCTTTTGGTTTCTATGGAGTAGGTAAGTTGACTATAACTTAACTTTTTCAATATCTCTTATAATTCCTTTTGAAGAAACATAGTGGCCTAAAACTACTCCTTCATCCATCAATAATTGGCATTTTTCATTGCTAATAAAAAGGTTCATTTCAATGCATTTTTGTAGTACATTTTGTATGTTCTTGAGGGATTCTTAAAATTCATTTCCATACGGGGTGAAATCAACGATATATATCTCCATGTTTCCATGGAAAAAATAGACAAAGATGATTAGTATTTCTCCTTGGAATGTGGCAGGGACATTACAATGTACAAATGGGAGGAATATGTAGGAAAAATTACCCTAGGGAAATTAAATGTGGTCTTGTCTTGGTGAGTTGGGTGGATTTGTATCTGGTTGTACCCACTGAAACCATCTAAGAAGGAGAAAATTTTCTTCCCTACCAGAATGCCTAATACTTGGTTGATGAATGGTAATGGAAAGTGATCCTTTTTTGCCGCTTTATTAATTTATCTGTAATCTATTCAAACTCTGCATCCCCCCCGCCCTTTGTTTGGAACAATCACCAAGGGTGATACCCAATCACTGTCTGAAATAGGGTATATTAAAAGCCAACATCTAGAAGTTTTTGTAATTTCGTTTTAACAATGTATTTTAAAGATGGGTTCATTATTCTTTGGGGTTTTGTAATAGGATTTGAACCTTCTTTGGTGTATATATGATGTTGACAAATGTCTACAGAAAATACTTTCATGTCATAATAGTTCCAGGAAAATACTGCTTGGTACTTGGTAAGGATATGGATAAATTTTTCCTCTTGTCCTTGGAGTAAGTGGTTGCTAATTTTTAATGTTATATTAGGGGAAGCTTCTATTGTTTTGGTGAACATATGTGTTTATTCCATAAGGAAAAAAAATCTTCCATATTGTCTCTTCTTATCCTATTATTTCCAACTCCTCAAATGTACAATGAAATTGGAGATGAACTGATCCTCTTGTGGTGATTTTAGTCCTAGAGAAGTATCTATGGTTAAAATAGGATGAATTGGTTATTTAAATTATTTTTCTCATTTTTCCAAACATGCTCCTTATCATCTAGATGGGGTATTCCAAGAGCGTAAAGGGTTAATGTCTTTGTTTATATCCCATTTTCAATGGTCGTATCTCCTTTCCTATGATTAATATGTTCATAAATCGTTGTGAGCCAATGTCTCCCATGTATAAGGGGGTATCTACTTAGTTTATATTTAGTGTGGATGACAATGAAATAAATAGGATACTGACACAAGTCTATGGTAACCATGATGTCTTCTAATATTCCATTTGGACAAACTGTGGAAGTTTTTGAAAGTTGCAGAACTATAGTGGTATTCCTTAAGAGGTTTTGAATGTTAAGTTTTATCATGGTGTCCCGAGTCATCACATTTATTGATGCTCCTAAGTCAATGAGAGTACTTGCAACAAGAATCCCCCCTATGTGTACATCCACTATTGGGATACCCTAGGTCTGTATACTTTGGGTTAATGATATTTCCTAGCATTAGATCTACCAGTTTCCCTACCATATTGATTATGGCAGGATCTTCCCTCTTTCTTCCTAGTATTTTTATGCATGTGTCTCTGATGTATTGGTTATATATAGGGATTTATTTTATATCTTGTAGGAGTGGTGTTTTGACACACAAAATTTTCAGTTCTTCTAGGAGAGGATTTTCAGGTTTTTGGATTTCCATAGGTTTTAACCTCTAAGATAATGGTGGAATTATAGATGATGGATTCCCTATATTTCCTCCTTCCTCCTCAGGCCGTTCTTCATAGATGTGACTTGTTGTATGGGAAAGTGGTGTATTTGGTTGCTCTGCTTGTCTATCTGTTTGGCATGTTACTGCTTTTCCAGAACACAAATTTATTTGATTCACTTCTATGGTACCCAAGGAGTATGTTGGGTAGTTTGTCACCTCACTAATATATGCTGGACAAACTTATTTGTTGTTATGATTTTGGGTTGGATGAGTTGGTTGTGGTGGCCTAGATGTTGACGAGGTAGGATTTTGAGGCTGCTATTGACTGGTCATGGGTGGATGCATAAGGTTAGGTTGTTGTTGATTGGGTCTCCACCACATGGGAGGAATATTTTAACCATATGTAGGAGGTAATGGTTAAGGTTTTTTCCATTGAGTTTTCCCAGTAGGTTCCCATTTAGGTGTGGCATAAGGCTATTTCCTATATAGATGTATAGAGGTTGAGTTCCATAGATTGGATGAAATGGTTGTTGATTGTAAGGCTGCTAATAGAGAGGTTGTCCATATTCCTGGTAAGGCTTTTGTCCTTGAAAATTTTGGTATTGTAACTGACTATAAGGTTTCTAAAACTCTCTCTATAGTCCTGGTCTCCCAGGATTTATGTAGCAAAGAGGTTATGTCGTTCCTTGTGGTTCGTATGGGTTGTCCTTAAGAGATGTCAAATATGGAAAATAATCAGTAGGGCTTTTATCTTTTCATATTCCACCACAACAACAAAAATTATAAGCAGTGAATTGCATTAGTCCTAAGGGGCACTCATTCTTCTTATGTTTCTTCCTATAGTTAGGACATAAAATAGACAAGGATTTATCAGATTCTTCCTTCTTCATTCTTTCATGTAAGGTATCCATGTGTAATGATAAAGAGAGTAAAATATCATATTTTGTGTCATCTAATAGGTATCCCAAATATGATTTGGTAATGGTGGAATTAGAGGGTTTAGATGACTAAAAAGAGAGATCGCCTCCTAGGTTTCTTTCTTGTAGACCGAGAGTGGTTTTTGAATAGTTTTTTAATATCATCATAGTATTTTTTGTATATTTCTCCATTGGCTAAGTGGTTTAAGGTTTCAAGGAATTCTTCTCTTATCCCCCTAAGCAGTACAAACTTGTGGGATTCATCATCTAAGGTACAACTATGAGCTCATTTATAACTAAGTTGAAACCATTCCTAATGGTCTTCTAACAATTTGTTTGGTCCTTGTATCATCTCGAATATATCTTATATAGTTTTCCTTGCTTTACAGTAGTACCTGTATATATAAATAAAAGTATCTTTCATTTGATCCCAACTGAAGATACTATTTGGCTCTAAGCTCATGAACCACCTTTGTGTAGAGTCCTTTAGTCTTTAGGGAAATAGATTTAGTTTCTGTGCATCCATGGTTTAATATTAGGTTCTACAAACCACCTAAAATTCAAATAGTAAGGTGTCAAGATCCTTAGAGACTAGTCCATGGAATTTTGGTAAGGTTGTAGGGTTAATATTCTTCATTCTGGCCTTATTGTTCTGAACCCCTATAATTAAAAAATCATAGATTGTGGGTTGCTCAAGGTTTTCCCCATCATCCAATGATTGATTGTCATATTCCATATCCCCACTACCTCAATTGTATAGTCTGTAGTAGACCCAAAGTGACACTATCTTATTCTCATATATTGGTGAGGTGAGGTTGTTTTAGGATTTTTAGGGTTTCTTTCCTGCTCTCTTCTATGGTTTCTATTTTATATGAATAGACCAATTTGGTCTTTGGCTATAGGAATTCATACTAAGGTGAATGATGTTTTTTCTATGTTTTTGGGGACCCTTTCTCTCTCTCTCTCTCTCTCTCATATTGTGTTTTTTTAATTTTATTTATTCTATTTTTTTGGGATTTTTGTAGATATTTGAGTCTTGAAGGTTTGAAAAAGGGTTACCTAGTTTGCATAAATGAAATAAAGTAAAGAATGAAATCTATGTTGTAATAGAGAGACCTACCCAAAAACATGTCTGCCTCTCGTTTGCTTTCTCTCCTCTAAATGCAACCTTCTCAACATTCATACAAGAAAAAAAACAAATGAATATTGTCAATCTTCCTTGTGGTTTGGGATGCCTTCCCCCAACAATGATGCCAAAAAGTAATGGGATTTTTCAATCAATAATAATATTGTATCTTGTTGTGACAAGACAACATCAATAGTGTTGTATCTAAACCTTTACTTTAACTTATCATCAACCTAGGGATCCGTACAAACTTATGAGGGTCCTATACAATAGATGCAACTACAAAGAGGGATAAATAGGCCTAGTAGCATGTAGCTTTAATATAATCAATCATGACATTCAAAATGCTGCTAAGAAACAAAGATAAATTCAATCTGTAACTAAGGGATGCAAGAAACATGGATCTCATCATTCGACGAGGTACTTATTCCTTTATCAGTAGTTTTAAATACAAGCATGAAGGATTTATTCATCTATCTTTAAGAAAACCTTTTGAAGAATTCCCCAATTACCTTACCATCTACTCACATAATATAGGAATTCAATCACATAAAATTCCATGCAAATGGTGAAACAAGCAGAGAATTAATTCTTTCCCAGATCTTGCATAACAAGATCCTATGTGTAATAGAAATAACAATTCAATTTTAAACCTTATTTAAGAAATAAAAAAGGCAGTTATGTTAATCTGAACTACATAAAAAGTTAATTTAACATTGTTCTATGAGAAATGTTGGGAATTTATACAAAATGCATTAATCCTACATTATCTTCTCTATTTTACTATACAAACATGGATTTATAAATCTATTATAATAACACAATACCGCTACCTATGGATGGGCACTAATCCAAGGTGACCGAGGAACATAAAATATACTCAATAAGATGCAAGAATAATAGGCTTCATTAAACTATATAACTAGTTTGTAGTGGGGATTTATCCCCTACTATGTGTAAAAAAACCTACCCTAGATCAATTATATCACAGGGTAGAGTTCATGGTGCGAGGGATTTCTCAACCTAGACTTGCAATAATAAGCAATAACAACAACAATAATATTTAATATA
This sequence comes from Pseudotsuga menziesii, assembly GCA_001517045.1. NCBI lineage: Eukaryota > Viridiplantae > Streptophyta > Pinopsida > Pinales > Pinaceae > Pseudotsuga > Pseudotsuga menziesii. Next base: position 133,575 of record LPNX011120100.1, on the reverse strand, counting down.
ACTAATGCAAAAAATAGAAAGATACCTTTGAAATGGGCCACTGCAACCATTTAAGGAAGTGGTCCATAGGCTTCACACGATCTTGGTCTCCATGTGTTCTCCAACAAAGGGCTATCACTGAAAAAGGGATTAAGGGTTGCATAGAGAGAACTAGACGTGCAACGTGGAATAGTGTGCCTAAAGTATGTGATGGAAAAAAGGTTCTAGAAAATGAATGACAAAAAGTGAAAAAATTTAGGAATGTAATGTTTGTGGGGAGACCTTCACAATGTATTTATAGGATGATCCAAAGTTTTTCGACCCATGGTAGTTTATCGTGCATGGTATTTGTCCATGATTTTTGACCCATTCTCATTTTAGGGTTTTTTGGTCCTTTTTGGAGAGAGTGGGGATATGTCACAATAAATGCTCAACTTCCCTATATTTATGGAGGGATGAATAATAATGTTTTGGACCATTTTTGGTGGAATTTTAGTTGTGAAGGTCAAAATAGAGGGAATAATGGTGGGATTATGATATATAATTATGGTTTGGACCATAGAGAGTTAGGTGAATAATTTTTGGTGTTAACAAATTGCCCCCTGATGTGTGAGGGTAGGAGCTCATCGTATGGCCGATAGACATCGTATGATCAGGGGAGAAATGGTGACAATGGTGAAGAAACCAGAGGGAACCGTGGAGGAGTCAAAATTTCCTCATTTGAACTGTAGTGGATTTTGGTTTGTATTACTTCTTAAAAAATGGATAAGGTACATATAAGCTTAGACATATATATGGACGAGGCGTGCATACCCATGCTCGTATCAATGTCTCAATATACAAATGGAAATCAAGGCTCCAAAAATGGGATCCGATCAATACATATATACAGCTAGAAGTACATGATGGTGGCCTTGATGGGAGGCTGAGTACAAATACTGGTATGAAGAACTGGTACATAAGAACAATGGTATTATCATGGAATGTAATATCGCAACAACTGATGCTCTGTTGAATCTGGAGGTGTACACAACTAGATGGACTCAATTCCTGAGAGTCAAAAATCTTTGAGGTACAATAAACAACATCAAGAACTATAGATACACAAAAGCATGACATTAAGGGGATTCCAAACACTTTCACCAACATGGACTAGAAATCACAAGGGACATGAAGCTGTGTGGGTCCCCAAAATAGACTAACCAATGTACTAGAGTCGAGTGAAAACTGGGGTCTTCGACCAAATAATGAAGAAACCAATAACCTGTACGAATATCAACGGTGCAATGATAGAGTTGAAGTCGAGCACATGAGACACAATCGACCCGAAAAGGAACTAAGGACTCCTTTCAAGTGGTCCAAGGAACTCATTAATGAGTTGGATGAAACCAGGATACAAGGACCTATGAGTATATCCTCTAGAATATATGTGTTGACGTTGATAGAGGGAGACCTACAACTACCAGGAAATGAGGTTTCCTTGATAGAAGCGCGAGGGGGACAACCAAAGATGTGGAACAATAAGGGGATTGAGACATTGAATGGGGAAGAGGGGAAGGGGAGTACAAGGGACTCAAACTTCCTTTATTTAAAGTATGACGACATGAATGACCTGGCAGCAAATGATACTAACTTATGGGGAGGAAATCGTAGCTGTGGAACCAGAGAGATGATTACAATGGGGAGACATTTAGGGAAATAACTAAACAAGTAATATCTAGGGGATCCTAGGGAGACTCGTTGCAGAGTACTATGAACAAAGGCGACCCAATGGGGGAAAGATGCCATAACGTGAGACCATATGTAATATGTGTGGGGCACATAGAGGCACCGTTTGGGCCTTATTGATAGTTTAAGGAGCTCAAGGAAGGGATAGAAGTATGCTCGATGGTGTTTTCATATTAGAGAGTCTTAAAATAGGAAGAAGACTCTAGTGGGATCTCCTTTTTATATAGTATTATTCTAAGTCCAAAAAATGATAAAAATGTACAAAGGAGAGCTCTTCCGGCCGAAAGGGGAAGAGAGACTTCTTTTCTGTAGGTTGTCCAACCAAGATAAAAAAGCATAAACCTATACCGATTGGAGGATCATTTGAATACTTTTATGAGGATGAACAAAACCAAGTTTTCTCGGTGATATTTTCTTTATGAGAGGGATGGAAAAGTGCTTAAATACAACCCATAATGGGATTTTTCATAAGTTACAGTCCCAATGTCCAAACAAGCATAAAATGATACAAGCGAAGCCGTTAAATGAAGACGAATAGATGCCCTTTCAAATACTTTAATAGGATGAAAGGAACCAAGCGTTCTCGACAATATTTTCATTATTTTAGGAGTCATAAAATATCTTAACATAAACTTTGCAATGGTCAGTCAAGCAAGGAGGAAGTTTTCAATGTACCAAAAAAGAGATGATGTTGTGAAAACAACTGATATGGATTAAAAATAACAATAGAATAGTGGTGGCCTCCTTACGAGATGATGAATGGTGGTAAAATAAGACCAATTTTGTAGTATGGATGAAGCAGAGGGATCATAAACATGGAAATACATACAAGGTGTGATTTGCATGGTGGCATGCAAATCGAGGTAACGAGGGACCATGCGAGCTTCATATGAGGTGGTAGAGTGAGATGAGGATCGAGGAGGGAGGCGCCTTGGTAGGTAGTTTCTTCACTTAATATATTTTTTCATAGTGGTGACAACTTCCTATCCTCATACAGGACTATCCATACATGGGGATGGACTATTAGGGAGATTCGGAGATGTCTCGACCTCTAGGAAAGGTCTAGGGACCTAAGAGTACATATACATGACTCTTTGTGGTTTCAATCATATATAGTTTACTAACATAGTGGTAGCTAGATCATACATGTAATAGATGTCGATGACATACTCTGTGCATGTGAAGATGTGGGACCACACACTCCAACGGGGTACTAGCAACACAAGGGAAGGGTGGAGGGGTTAGATCCACCCTCTCATGGGAAGAGGGGCAGCGAAATGCTACAATGGACTCACTGCGACTATACATGTAGCAGCTATTTGAGGGGATTGCCGATGATGGGTGATAGTACCTAGAAGACTATTTGATCATTGCATTCTAGAGAGCTCCTCTGGAGTGGATCTACCTGATGAGGAGGATCACAATTGTTTTTAATTATGTCAGAGCAAGGGCATAGGGGGAAATGCCGATGGAGGAGGAGAGCTCATATGAGGATGAGGACATTGAGGAGGACATAGATTCGGAAGAGGATGACTTGGACTAGTAGCTTGTTATGTTTCCCTCAATGTGTTTGAGTATGGGGATTTTTGTATGATATGTATGATCAGATGAGAAATCCTGTGGAGCTTCTCATTTTGTACTGAACATGCTGATATGATATGAATGCACGTCGATGCATATTTTTTTATTTTTATGGTTTTTTATGAGTCTCTTGTTTATAATTATGAGTATGCCTATATGATGTATATGGCATATGTATGCATGGCTATATGATGATGCATGATGCAATTTATTTCCTATATGTGATGATTGATGTGCCACTCTAGAACGTCATTAGCCATTTAGTATGCTACACTATTGAGACTTCTGGGAATATGCATAAATGAAATGGATTTGAAATGTCTAACCAAGTGTCTAGTGCACATGAAATTTCTAAATAGGGAGGGATTGCATACCTGATAGCAGTTATTCAACTGGGTGACAAGTAGTTTGGGGGCATAAGAATACATTAAGACGACGAATACCCAAGTAAAGGGATACAGTTATGAGACCAGCGACATAGTAATACTCATCTTGGTTATCGGTAGAAATACCAACACACATGTAGATGATATGGATCAACTCATGTGATGGGGAATACATGACCCACTCATCCAACGCCAGATTATGATACCATATAATTCCACTGTCAGTGAAACCAACATAGGAAGGCAAGGTAGGATCCATCTAGAGAAACCAAGGAAACAAACTATGAGAATCATGGTAAACACGACATGAAACAAGAAATAAAAACTATGATACACGGGTATGCATGGTAAGATACTTCATGCGTAGAATCTATTGAGGTAGAGCACATTTCGGGGAATCTTCAAGAGGCGACTGTCGAAGTCAATAAGGAGGTATGCCCCCTTTCCAAGACATCGATGGATGACATAAGGGCCATACCACATGGATTTGAACTTACCTTTTCCAGTCTGATCATGGGCTTAGTGATAGACGAGGACAAGGCCCCCCTTGATAAAGGTGCATGGGTGGACGTGGGACTCATAATGGGACTTCAATGGGGTCTTAGTGGCTTCAATCATTTGGAGAGAAACACGATCATCCTCATTATTTTGTTTAAGCATAAGTAGACTTTGTTATAACGGTGAAGTATTAGGTAGATGTTCGACAATAAGGCAGAGTGACGAAATATCACATTCAATGGGAAGAACCAATTCCACATCATGGATTATGTGAAATGGGGTGAAAACGGTGGTGGTTTCAAGGATCTCTCCATCGTCATGAAAGTGGTGTCAAGATAGATCAGGGGGACATTCCACGATCGATAAGGGGGAAGGACTACTGGAAGTAGATATCATGTAAATGGTGTTATTGTTGTCTGAGAAAGAGGTTAGAGGGTGGATATCTTCAAGAACAATGAGTTCAGACTCATAGGAGTGCTTGGGAAGGTCACTGAGGAGTGATACTCAGACAAGTTTGGGAAATTATGTGAATAATAACCATATAGGACACAAACTACACATGGGTGATTGGTTCATAGTGATTTGTTTTTTACTGTAGGTATTGTTGATACATTGACAACTAGAGAATCATTGGTCTTGACTACTGTGCGCATATGGGTGCAAAGGATTGGAAAATTCAGACAATTATGTGTTGCATGGACTTGGACATCACATAAAGCACATGTAGGAGAAGGATGTGGTTATGTCAGGGATTTGGCTTCCTTTCCCCTAGTCTTTTTGGGAGGAGGGGAGAAAATAGTAGAGAGAGGATCAGTTAGTTGCGTACTAGGAGTGGGCTGTGACATAGTCTCAATAGGTTGGACTGGTGTCAACATGATCTATGGTGTTGGGGGAGGGCTGGGTGGATCTAGGTACCACATGGGAATACCCTAAGTGAATCCCAGAAGATTGAGAGTAGAAATGACTGGCTTACTCACGATGCCAAAAGGTAGAAAGAGGGAGGGGATCCTGTGTATGGGTAATGAACCCCACATTCCTTTGGGTCTCTGGTTGGGGTTGCGACTGAGGTTTCAAAGAGATTGAAATATTACCAGATGTGATAGTACACAAATCTGATAGGCCAAGTCATCGAAGGAGGAGGTGGGATGGACAAAAAGGTGTCCATCAAAGGAGTATTGGTAAAGTGGCCTAGGACAATGACATATAGGAAAGGGATGGATACACTATCAATGGTAGTGTCGATCATAGGGAAGACATGCTCCTAAATGGCTGGTCCTTTAGGATCATAATACATCAGTTGGTCGATAGTCACGATCTTCTGATCAAGGGGGAACATCAAGAGTCAAAATACAGTAGAGGCAACGTGGAGCAACCAAATCCGGTTGTCCATTAGTCGAATCCAACTATCATTGTAATAATGAAATATGAATAATAATAATATATTGGATGATGAGATAATTACAAGGGAAGCTCTCCTTTATAGGCTTTGAGCATGTAAAATGAAGGGTTACACCCTTTCATAAGATAATTAACTAATTTGAATAATATTTTATTTATATTTGTTACATTGCCACTCCCTTTAAGGAAGCTTTGTCCTCAAAGCTTAAGTATTTTCCTAGTGTCGTTCTTCATTCTGACTCGGTGTCAGTATTAGAATCGGACGAGGTCTCTTGTGCAGAGACTTGTACTTCCTTTCCATTGATGATTTTGCACTATATTGTCTCATTGTTCCTACATTTATGACCAGGGGTCCAATCATCACTGCATCGACAACATATGTTTTTCTTCTTTTTTCTATTATTAGTGTAACTATTAGATGACTTCGATCTATTTTCCATTTCATAGGCATATGATTGAGGTTTGTGGCATTGATGACTGGGTGACCAAGTATCTGCACAGTACCTACATTGTGTCTCTTTTACTTGTCGATAATGGTTATTGCCTCTTGTTTTAATTCCTTCCTATTTGAGTTATGCGGCTTTTTCTTTATGTCTTACTACTTCTACGTTAGGTATGTCATGCAACTTTAACTCTTTTTGGAGGAATGGTTTAAGACCTCCTAAATAGGTTTCGAGTCTTTGCTTGTCAGACAACCCAAATACTCATGTTGATAAGGATTCCCATTGATGAGTGAATTCCTCAACATTTTTGACTTGTTGTAGTCTAGTAAGTTTACTGAAAAATTCATCTTCTTTGATTCCTGGAAACCTATTAAAAAAATCATTTTTAAACAAGTTCCAGGGGTAGGTAAAATTATCTCTCTTCCACCATAAGTACCAATTATAGGCATACCCTTCCATATGCATTGACGCATATTTCACCTTCTCCTCGTTAGATTGAATGTTGTAAATGTTGAAGGATTCTTCTACTTTGTTTAACCAAGCAACGCATTGGTCTTCACTCCCATTGTATTTCGACAACTCTATTTTTGCCTTAGGTGGGTACACTTTGTAAGGACAACGTTGATTTCCTTTTGCCTTATGGTTTGATGGTGGCTTGGAACTACTGGATGATGAAAGTGACATATCTGAATTGCTTTGTTGTTGGTGGTGATTTTTAGCCTTTTTATTATCTACTATTTTACTTATAGCATTTATTTTGTTTTTCAATCGTGCCTCCATATCTGGTAGTACTTGTGTTTCTATCTCTTGCTTAAGCATCGCATTGTTAATATTTATTTCTTTTTGCAATTCTTCTTGATTCTTTGTGAGTGTTTCCTGGGTGGCAACCTAAAATGAGGCATCTAGCATGTCTAGATTGTTGACTTAGCCTGGACTGGGTATGATCCTTTGTAACATCTCGATTAATGTATTATGGTTCTGTGTCATGGTGCTCATGTTTTGTGTTAAGGTGTTTATGTTTTGCGTCATGGTACTCATTTTGTCATCCAAGTCTCTTTGTTTTTCATTCAGGATGTCAAGTTTGTCGTTAAGCCTTCTTTCTAGTACCAAAACAAGCTCGTCTTTGAGTAATGTATTGTTATTTTGCATCTTTTCCTCCAAGCATTTTAGGTCAGCGACAAGGGACCTGATGTCCTTCTCCATTTTTTCAATCTTCTCTTTCAGTTCCTCCATGGTCTTGGACCTTGTACACACAGGTGTGTATTTCAACGCTATTTTGGCTTTTGAGGTGAAATTGAATAATAATATATTAATTAATTAATTAATTAATATTATTATTATTATATTTTTCATAAACTATATATATATATATATATATATATATATATATATATATTACAAATAATATAATATTATTTATATTATAACAAATATATAAAATTTGATTGTTTTTTTTAAATATAATATGTATTAGAAATAATATATTATATTATATTACAATATATTATAATATATTATATTGCTTGTTCTTTTTTTTTTGTTGTAGGTCGTGGAGTTGGAGGCCAAGGCGAGCGATGGCGTGGATTGGCAGTAACGTGGATGAGGCAGCCTAAAGATGGAGCATGGGTTGGAAAGTTGCAGGCAGGTGGAAAGGTGGAAAACAACAGGTAATGGCGAGGAGTGCAGGTGGAATGCGCTGCGAAGGGGATGGTGGAGGGAATGTGTAGATGAGGAGGGAGCGGTGCAGTGAAGGGTCTGGAATTGGAATTGGGATGCGAGTTGGACGTGGAGATGAAGCTGTGATGGATGGACGGAGTTGAGAGCACATGCAAAGCAGCACGTGGGGATGAAGGTAGGGACGTGTGGAGATAGTGTGGTGAGGAGGATGGAGAGGGAAGGTAGAAAGTGTAGTGTGGAGAATGGCGTGTGGAAGAGTGAGGAGCAAAGAGAGGGGGAGCATATTTGGGGAGAGAGGGGAGTGGAGCAAATCAGTGATGGGAAGTGGAGTAGTGGTGGGAAGCAGATCGAAAATGTATGGGAGGATGAGCCAAATCCAAGCTCAGGATGAAGGAGCGAATCTGCTCTGATACCAAATGGAGCAATCGAATCCGGTTGTCTATTAGTCGAATTCGACTATCATTGTAATAATGAAATATGAATAATAATATATTGGATGATGAGATAATTACAAGGGAAGCTCACCTTTATAGGATTTGAGCATGTAAACTGAATGGTTACACCCTTTCATAAGATAATTAACTAATTTAAATAATATTTTATTTATATTTGTTACACAACGACTCACATTGCATACATATAACTACGTCCTAGGAGGAGGTTGTAATCAAGTTGGGCGTTGAAAACCTTAATATCAATCAACACAGTGTTTCTAGCTAACTCAACGGGGACATTCGTGAGAACACCTTGTGGTGGAAGGTTGAAGGGTTGGGGATCCAATTTTCTTCCAAATAAAGGTTGACATAACACAGGTGGATTCCCCCTCATTTATGATGCATCGATGAATGACCAAATTTGGAATTGTGATGGGAACCTGGAAGGCGATGGATGATGGAATCTAGGGTTCTCCTTGATCCAAATTGAAAGTGACCAACCTGGAATGAGAGGGATCGATAACACCTAACACTGATAACAAATCTTTGAGTTGTGAAGGACAAGTTTGGAGGAATTCAAGAGAGGACATGGCAGAGTGAGGCTAGGCCGACTAGTCAACTATACTGTAGTTAAGAGTGGCTCTAGTAGTGGGATTTTTCACGACATGATGCAAAGGGAGGCACAAGACTATGGCAGTCCTGTCCGTAGGGGGTCAAGGAAAATGTAAAGACATATTGAGAGTGAAATAGGTAGATTTCATGGATATATTAATGATTTTCGTGGTGTAGCCATACTAGTTTTGTGGAGTTTGTAAGTTGACATCAGATGATAGTGCCATAAGATGATGGACACCAGGATCAATGGGTGGACCCGTAGGTGTGGGTACAAGTTTTTAAGGTACCAATGTTTGAGTTGTAACCATCCCTTGATTTGGTAAGAGGTTCTATAGCACCATAGGTGGAGGACCTTGGGGTGTTGGGTTTGGCTATGCTAGAGCGGCTGTATTAATTTTACATTGATTGTCAACTTTAACAAGTGGAAGTCATGGTTCATATCGGGGAATTGATGTGTATAATGGTTGTAAGTGTCACAAATGGTGCAAAAATGGTTAGTACACAATTGAGGGTTCTTCCTAGGTCTAGGTGGACGCTGGGGTTTTTGTGTAGGTGTATTGACTCCTTTGTCATTCATAGGGTTGGGTTATTGGCCACCTCCTTGAGGTTGGTTGTTTCCATGATTCCTACCTTTGTGTTCTCTTTCCTACCCTTGTTGGTTATCGGGGCCGATTTCATTAGGTAGTTTCTTCTTAGAATAGACATATCCTTGAGGAATAGGAGGAGTCAGGGTCAGAGTGAGTGTAGGTTGCATAGGTGGTGTGTAATAGGAAGGAGCAACTAGAGGGGCTGCAAATCCTAACATTTGGTCAGTACACACAAGGGATAACCAGTTTGGTCCATGAATGTGAGGGATTGGAGCAATAGATGCATATGAAGGTGTGGCTCTGGACTAAGGCATTATGCATGAAAAATAAGGGGCATAACATGGTTGGGAAACACTAGGGGTAGTACTGGAATGAGGTGGCATCGAAGGAGAGGTCATCTATTGGTGAGGATGCTAAGTAATATATCCAATGAATCCATTAGTAACATGGGATGTTGACGTATCTTGACATGAGTAGCCAGCCCCAGGAGCATCAGGTATAATGGTATATAGATAATCCGATTGGGTGCAGATAAGATTGAACTATTGTGCCTTGAAGATGGATTCATCCTCAGTTTGTGGGTGCTCAGATGCAATGTCATTGGAGATGGGGGGAGTAAGGTTTAAATAAAGCAATCTAGGAAAACCCTATCATCTAACTGGGTTTTACACAAGCTACGATGACGATGCCACTCATGGATATGATCCGTGATATGGGTAGAATTTTTATGTTGACAGGATAATAGGATTTCCATGCACTCATCATAATAGAGAGGTAGCTAGAAGTACTCAAGAAATATCAAGGCTAATGAGGAAAATTCAATATAGGTCACATGGGGTAGCTTGATATACCATTTGGCTGCAACACTAGTGAGTGTGCCCTCCAATAGCCACAATCGGAAAAAATCATCCACTTTTCTGTTAGAGGAACACCATAAGTGGAATGACATGATGTGGTCTTAGGGATCTTCTCCCACCTTTCCGTCAAACTTAGGGATGTCCAATGGAATTTTGGTAGGCATGGGAGGCCACAACAAGGCATGAAGGATGGGTTCATTCATCAACCATTCCAAATCAGGTAGGTTGAGACTAGCCATAAGTGACATACTAGGACTTGGACTCAATCGAGGAGTGCCAACAATGGTGCTGAGATTGGTGGGCATGTAGTTGCCGCATGCAAATGGGGGTTGGTATGGCTGACTTCTGATAGTAGGAGTAGTCAATGGAATGGCGTGAATAGATGAAATCATGGTAGAAGGTTCAATGCCCCCACATACAAAGGAAGGTACAATATGAACCATGGTAGATGGAGTGGGACCACCAGTAGTGGGTAGCGTACCAAAAGCAGTGTGTGTAGTTGTGAGGGTCCCACTAGGACTAGGACCTATGGGTCCAACATAAGGGATACCCGATATGATGGGTGAAGAGGTCGCAATTCCAATATCAATCGCCCCCTAAAAGGGGTTAGGAGGTGCACCCACCATGGGGCTAGATGGGGCTGTGAATAAGGTAGGTTCGGATTGATAGGAATTTGAATCAGACTTAGATGCAGTGTATGGATTTGAAAGTGGTGAATGACGTCGAATATGGATCTAATGGTGGGGTTTGGGGAACCAAAACGAGGGGTATGCCCCCTAATTCTATGTGAGTATAGTGGTGGAGAAATGATGACGTGATGGTTTGTTGTGTGATGAATGGAGGTGAAATAGTTTCAAATGTAGGATAAAAAATACAACTATAGCTGAGTGTGCATAAGGAGAGCAAAAAAATGGTGGCTCACAGGTCAAAAAGTAAGCTCTTAAAACTGAACCACAACAACATGTTACATTAGGTGAGTCTACCACAAAATGGCCAGAAATCCAACAAGAAACACTACCTATAAAGAAAATTACCCACTAACCTATGGGGTATAAGTGCAAGAAAAATCCTATCTACAAAATGGAATCCCCTCACAAATCATATGCTCTACTAGGTGATGAAATCCCAGTCAAACAACGCAAAATGGAATAATAATAGGATAACAAAATACCACTATTGAGAGGGACCTGGGGTACAAGAGCCCTAAATAGACTAAAAACTAGGCTACCTCATTCATGACATGTCCAGATTGATTTCCTGACACTTCATCCCATCTTTGGTCCTCAATGCCCGATATGGTCCTCGACATGCATGAGGAGGATTACGAAGGGTTAGTATTCAATGTAGAATGGAGTGCATTATTCCACCTTGAATTGTTGATGTATTTTTAACTTCAGAATGTATTCACTTGTATATCTTATGTATTGTACCCCGATGTTTATTCTAGGAAGTATCTATAATGTAATTGAGTCATTTCATGCCTCGATGTTCCGATCGGGAGATTCAATAATGTAAACAAGTCATGTAAATTCATTGAGGTTAACCCTCCATTGTAATTCGAGGAAATAGTCCCCACATGTGTGTCAAGGTTAACCCTCCTTGTTGATAGAAGGGCAAAGTCCCCACAGTTGTGGGGCACTAGGGTTATTAGACTCTCCTAGAGATGTCGTCTCTAGTAAGTAATTGTTAAGTGGGGCCGACATGTTAAAGTGGACATTAAGTGAATGAAAGAATATAAATAGAGAGTGAGCCTCTCTATTTATCACACACAGACTCACTCACTGGGGCGCATGAGTGAGAGAGAAGTAGTTCTCTCAAGTGAGAGAGAGAGAGAGAGAAGCTGTGGAGATCATCTTTATGATTTCAAGTTTTACTCCTGCCATTAGTGCTCATTCTATCTCTGAGGAAGTTGCGGGGTTTTTTCCTTTATGGTTTCCTTGAGGAAAATTCTTTGTGTCTCTTGTCTCTTGTGTTTATTGTTGTGCATGTTATTCTCTTAGTTAAAGATCCTAAGATAATGCTAGCTTGAATGATAAAATTCTAACATGGTATCAAAGCTAACCTGAGAAGAAGACATTGTGCAGCTGTAGAAGCTAGGGCTTCTTACTTTTTGGGTCTCTCTCCACAATCCATCAACAAAAGTATGCTACTCTGACTCTCCATTGAAGGGTGCATCTTTCTGTCGAAGAAAAATTCGATTCCGGACATTTTTAGTTTTTAGTGTAGGAAATTAGGGCTTTTCACAGAAGAGGAATTTTTGAGTGAGACCAGCACAGGATTTCTCTCCTCATAAAAATCTAATTTTAGAGACCTGGGTCGATATTTTTGGTTGGGTGAAACTCTGGAAAGTCAAACCCTAGTTTAACCCCAGGCCCAAAAAACCCTAAAATACTAAAACTGATAAGTTTTGGTACATTCTCTATATCTTAGGATTGGAAAAGGTTCAGGAGCTGAAACTTTCACAGGAAAAGGATAAAATCCTGATTTACATATTATCCAAAGTTTAGTCTTCGATTCATTATATTCTAGGAGATATGATCCCTCCAAGTTAGGGTTCCAGCCTCTTCTAGGATTCATCCCTAAACAAGACACCTGGGGAGAATCGCTATATCTTGGGCTACCAAGGTCCAAATGAAATTTATCATGTTGTAGAAAGTGCACGGATTTTACTTTCTATGGTAGAATTTTCAGACCTAGAAGATGAAATAGTGACATGTAGCAGCCCGCACAACTTCTCCTTGAAACATGTCACCTTGGGAAAACGATCCTAAGTCCCAATTGGTGAAACCAATTCTAATGAAACCTATGGTGTTGGAATAGGGACAGGTAAGGCTACCTCAGTATGAAGTTTCAGACATAGAGGAGTAGTAATTTCAGATATATCACAAAAATAGTATCAGGAATTTCTGCATAAGAAATTGGAAAACTAGGGATTCATGTTCTGGGAGATTCCCTCCACTATTTTTAGAAAAGGAGTAGATTGGATAGCTCACCTTGAATATTTCTATATTTCTAGCCAATCAGATCTGAAAAATTCCAAGTTTTGAAAATTAGGGTTTCTCTGACAAACCCTAGATCAGCCAGCTCCAGAACCGGGACAGACACCTCAAATCAGTAAGATCTAATCTTTTGCTATTTTCATTTGAGGTTCTCATTTCAAAGTGATCTATCACTTCAGCTTGATGATAATATTGGTGAAGTTGACAACTTCCAAGCATGGAAGTATATGATCTCTTTGAAGAAAATGAATTGGAAACCTACATGAGTAGAGAGGTTCCAGTTCTAGAGGGAGATGAGGCTAAAAGCCTTACATAAGAAGAACTTGGTCAAGGCCAAGAAGATATTTGCTGATTCAATAATAGATCAACTTGTACCACAAGTGTCTTCCCTAAAGACATTGAATATGTTTGATTCCTTGACCAAGCTATTTGAAGGGAAGAACATAAATCAAAATATGACCTTAAGAAACCAGTTGAAGAATGTGAAGATCTAGCATGCAAAGACCATACAGTCATACTTCACAAGGGTCTCTCAAATCAAAGAACAACTTGAAGCAGTAGAAGAAGAAGTGGAGAATGCAGAAGTTGTGATAACACCTTGAATGGCCTCCTAGGATCATGGGATTGCATGAATCCTAGGATCATGGGATTCATTCATGCAAGGAATTTGTGCCAAAAGGAAGTGATTACTTTCAGCAGAATCTGGGAAGAAGAAGAAGATCGACTCATAATAAGAGAAGAGAAGATGGGAGCAACCGAAGATCAAGCTCTCCCCATCCAAAGAATATCCCTCAAGCGATGAGGAATACGAAGGACTCAACTCTTGAAGAAACTCTTATCCATCTTAGCATTTGGATAAGAAATTATGAATGAAGAAGATAATGAAGCGGATGGATCAAGAAGGAGTCTACCCACGAAACAAATAAAGATAAGTATTCAATTGTCATTTCATGATATTGTTTTTGCTATGAAATTTGTTTATATTCAGTTGATGCATTATGGATGATAGAATGTTTGCATTAATGACAGTATACTACTAATATGCATGTTATGGGTAAGTAGCTCATGTTTCTATACAACTATCCATTGCTACTTATCTAGAATGAAACCTCTTTGCTGACATATTGGATTAGTGCACAATATCAATGTTGTCCTGGTAGAGATGGAAGGCATCTAGAAAGTTTCCGTGAGATATGGATGAATGTTGTATTGGCTAAAATAGTTGCATGATCATATATTTATGCATAAGAATATTCCATTATGAATATGCCTTATGAAATATTTCTGACCATACAAATGCATTTGACTTGTAGGAAAGATCACATACAATCACCTATAAGCAAATAAGGATGAGACTTGTTCCGAAGAACAAGTGACGACAGTTCAAGATGAAGAATAATATGACGAATGTAGTGACATCATTGATGCAGAACCTTCCAGCTATGAAGACGTAACCAAGAAGAAATGGAAGACCAGTTCAAGAAGAATGATGTCTAGGATTTAGTATAGAGACCTGAAGAGAAGTTTGTAGTTCGATCATGCAGTAGATGGAAACATCATGGGATGCAAGGAAAGATTCTTAGCATGAGGCATAGACTACGAAGAGACATTTGCAGCCACTAGAAATACACATGACAGGAAGAATCATGTTGGAAAATGAAAGAAGGCCTTGTACAAGCTCAGAAGACACCCATGAGATAACACATAGATGATGAGCTTGATGAAGATCTTAACCTTTGCTAGAAGGTTGAAGATGAAATCCTATAGAGGATGACAAGCTCATAGATGGGTGTGACAAGAAATTTTGAAAAGGTTCAAAATAGAGGATCTTGGTATCCAGTGACCCTAGATGGATACATAGAATATTAGTAGTAGAGGAAGCTACTTTTCACTCTAGTACATAATGCTTCAATGCATAGAGTACAAAAGACAGAGGGAGTATGATGCTTCACTTCATAGGGAGTGACTGCAAAAGGTCCTGAGTTTCGACATGGTACGACAGGATTTACTGAGTAAAGAGGATTCCAACCTTTGCTTCAAGGTTGAAGGTGGAAGACCAGTGATGCTCCTGTTATATGTCGATGACTTGTTCCTGACAAAAAAGAGGAACTCATTAAATTTGCAAGAAGAATACTTGCTGCCAAGTTTGAGATAAAGGACTTGGGGATGATGCACTACGTTCTAGGCATGGAGGTGTGTACAAGGGAAGTATGCAGTAGAGATCCTGAAGAGGTTCAGGATGATGGACTACAAGGCCATGCATTAGAGGAAAGTTCAACTCAAAATGGGCCTTTTAACTTTTATTCAAATTCCATGTCATCATGTGTTAGCCAATGAAATCACTTTAAATTTGAAATACCGTATAGGTCTTAAACAATTTTTTAATATAAATTTGGGGTTAGGTATCATAAAAAAAACTACTTTTTTTGTTTGTATTTTTGACATATCTCCCTGTGTTTTTACTCAAATTTTGATCGGGAGAGCTCATTGGATGTGGAATTTAATTCCACATCCAACAAGTACCCACTCTGGCATAATTTTGACGGACCCCACTACCCCAAAAACAAGAAATACCTGAAAAAATAGAATGATGACATCATCATTTCATTTTTTCAGGTATTTCTTATTTTTGGGGTAGCGGGGTCCATCAAAAGTATGCCGAGTGGGTACTTGTTGGATGAGGAATTTAATTCCACATCCAATGAGCTCTCCCGATCAAAATTTGAGTAAAAACACAGGGAGATATGTTAAAAATACAAACAAAAAAGTAATTTTTTTCTTTTCTTCCTCCAAAATTAATAAATATTATTTTATTATTTTAACTATTATTTTATTAGTTCATTTTAGGAGGCCCATTTTGAGTTTAAATTTCCTCTAATGACCAAACCTATGGCATCGAACCTAAAGCTATTGAGTATTGCTTCATCGGAGTCAGTTGATGCCACTATGTATCGTCAGATGATTTATTCCTTAATGTACCCGACAAATATGAGACCAAATATTTGCTTTGCTGTGAAGACATTGAGACATGTTCACCTGATGGTTGCAAAGCATGCGGTGAGGTACCTGAAGGGTACAGTTGATTATGGGCTCAAGTATGAGGTGAATCAGAAGATTAAACTAGAGGGTTATGTGGATTCGTATTGGGAAGGTAGTGCCATTGATGGGAAGAGCACTTCGAGGTGCTACTTCAGTATGGGATCAAGTGTGATCTCTTGGTTTGGTAGGATGGAATCCTGCATGGCACTGAGTACAGCTGATGAAAAATATGTTGCCACTTGCTATTTGGGAGGTATTATGTTTCTTTTGAAAACTACTATTTGATTTGCTTGATCTGACTTGCATTTTTGTATGATGCAGAGAGGAGCAGTGAAGCTCCGGTATGTGATCCAGATCCAGATCTCTTGAAAGAGAAATTTCTAGCATAGTCAGTGAGACAAGTTGTTTGAGCATAAATCCTGGTGAAGCTCGTAGGTTTCTCAGACATAATCGGTCCTGTAGGTTGTCCTTAGATGTAATCGGTCCTGCGAAGCTCTCAGGTTATCCTTGAACGTAATCAGCCCTGATGTGATTCTATGCTAGAAATGGCCAAAGTGAAGTTTGAGTACTTCAGGAAGAAGCTTGGTGTTCTCCAAATCGAGGTTGCCTCCAAGGGGAAGTGATGAGTCTATGAGCCATTCTGACATGATGAGAGGATTAGGTTCCTTCCATGGTTAGATGTAAGGGCTGAGCCATTCTGTCATGGTGAGAGGATTGGTTCCTTCCATGTCAGATGTGAGTGATGAGCCATTCTGATGTGACTGTAGGATTGGTTCCTACATGATCCAATATAAGTGCTAAATTCCATTCTTGGAATGGAAGCACCTAGTCAGTTACCAAGAATACTTAGCTTGGTGCTGAGATGCCATTATTTGAGAGAATGGAGGCACCTGGTCAGTTACTAGGAATCCTCATTCTGGGACTGAGAGCCCTTCCAATGCGGTGTGTTCGTACATGGCCAGATGTAAGTGCAGATCCCTTTCAATGCGGTGTGTTCGCACATGGTCGAATGTAAGTGCATAGCCCTACCGATGCGGTGTGTTTGCACATGGTCGGATGTAAGTGTAGATCCCTTCTGATGTGGTGTGTTCGTACATGGTCAAATTTAAGTGCAGATCCCTTCCGATGCGGTGTGTTCACACATGGTCGGATATAAGTGTTGAGCCATTTTGGTGCGATGTGTTTACACATGGTCAGATGTGAGTGTTGGACGTGCCTTTCTAACAATATGAGGTCATATGTAAGTGATGGGCAAGCCATTCTGACTTAAGTTCAAATATAAGCGCTGAAGAAGACCTACATGGAGGCTAGGCCTACAAACAACATGAAAAAGGGATGGCTCTGTAGAACTTCCTATGATGAGAATAATGAAGAGATAGCACCATTTGATTGAGATAGTAGAAGCAATAATGATGATGATGATTCAGTGATGATCCAGCTTTGATGATGATCTAGATCAAGTGATGATCCAGATCAAGTGATGATTTAGACTTGATGATGATCCAGCAGTGACAATCCAGACTTGATGATGATCCAGATGATACAGAGAAGAAGACTTGTGTTGATAAATTGTGTCGAGAGAATACCTTTCTAGTTAAGAGGGAGTGTTGATGTATTTGTAACTTCCGAATGTATTCACTTGTATATCTTATGTATTGTACCCCAATGTTTATTACGGGAAGTATCTATAATGTAATTGAGTCATTTCATGCCCCGATGTTCCGATCGGGAGATTCAATAATGTAAACAATTCATGTAAAGTCATTGAGGTTAACCCTCCATTGTAAGTCGGGGAAATAGTCCCCACATTTGTGTCAAGGTTAACCCTCCTTATTGATCGAAGGGAAAAGTCCCCATAGTTGTGGGGCACTAGGGTTATTAGACACTCCTAGAGATGTTAGCTCTAGTAAGTAATTGTGAAGTGGGGCAGACATGTTAAAGTGGACATAAAGTGAACGAAAGAATATAAATAGAGAGTGAGCCTCTCTATTTATCACACACACACTCACTCACTGGGGCACATGAGTGAGAGAGAATTAGTTCTCTCAAGTGAGAGAGAGAGAGAAGCTGTGGAGATCATCTTTATGTTTTCAGGTTTTACTGCTTCCATTGGTGCTCATTCTATCTCTGAGGAAGTTGCGGGGTTTTCTCCTTTATGGTTTCCCCGAGGAGAATTCTTTGTGTCTCTTGTCTCTTATGTTTATTGTTGTGCATGATATTCTCTCAGTTAAAGATCCTAATATAATGATAGCTTGAATGATAAAATTCTAACATGAATTCCAGAACCCCTTCGTTGTGGATTATTCCCGTAGAGTGGGGGGGCCTCCAATAGAATGGTCATGATCATTTCAATAAGTACTAGAGTATTTTGGTACCCTAATGGGAAACAAATATGTCTCAGATGTAAGTGACAAAGGGGTTTTATTTGGAGTCCTATCCCCAATGTTTTAACCTAACTACAGTATTGTTTTGGTCCTCAAATGAGGTTATAATGTTGGCTAAGTTAAGTTAATGTTTTGGCTCAACTTGGGGTCATGAACCAATCATTTTACTTTAAGGTGTGAGATGTGTGAACAAGTGATGTGTAATGTCTAAACCCCAATGATCTCATGGCTGATATGCAAATGCATAAAAATAAATAACAATAAATGACAATAAATATTTTTCAAAACAACTTATTCTTCCAGTAAATAAAATGTACACAAGTAAATGAGTGCATAAGGAACTTAACAGGTTGTAGGAAACACATGGGCGGTCTCGAATACCAAGCTCAAATAAGGGGGCTCACATACAAGGGTAATGGGACAACAAAACAAACCAGGGGGCTGTAAGCAATCATATATTTAAGGAATTAGACGAGGAAGGGGTAAAACACCGACAAGGGGTCTAGGAAAGGGTCTCAAACACCAAAAAGGGCTGAAAAAACTGCAGGTCTCACATGTCAGCAGAAAATGTGTGATCAAGATTGCACAAAACTATAAATTAGTCATGATTGGGATCGAAAATCAACAAAAAAGACTAAGTTCACACAAAATAGGGGTTTTTGCGTGACAAATCGCACAAACATGGGTCACAATAGTGACCGAGATCACTTTAGAAGCTTGGACAAGTGCGATCTGGATATTTTCTCTAGGTTGCACTTATTGAGGCAAAAGGTGTGACCTAGGGTGCACTTTTCGAGAAAAAAGGCGCAACCTGGGTCACAGCTTTTTGTTAGATAGGTGCGATCCAAATGTAATTGAGGGTTGTTTAAGAATTTGTTTTTGGCTTGGGCCGGGGGAGCATACACTAGGAAAATAATGTTTCGTATCTATAGAAGGGGGGTCATATCTGTGACCGCTGAAGATGCCCAAGTAAAAAAATCCAATGGAAGCACCTGTAAAAAAAGTGATCTGAGGGGATCAAGACAATGGAGTCACCAAAACTGTAGTGGGGATTTATACCCTCCTACGTCCAAAAGAACCTACCCTAGATCATCCGGATCATTAGGTAGATCTCATGGTGCGAGGGATTTCTCAACCTTGACTTGCAATAATAAGCAATAACAACAACAATAATATTTAATCAAAATAATGCAAAAAATAAAAAAATACCTTCGAAATGTGCCATTGTAGCCGTTTGAGCAAGTGGCATGTAGACTTATCATGATCTTGTTCTCAGTGTGTTCTCAAATAAAGGGTTGTCACCGAAAAAGGATTAAGAGTTGCACAGAGAGAACTCAAATTGCAATGTGGGAAAGTGTGGCTAAACGATGCGATGGAAAAAAGGTTTTGGAAAATTAATGACAAAAAGTGAAAAAATCAGGAATGTAATGTTTGTGAGGAGACCTTCACAATGTATTTAAAGGATGATCCAAGGTTTTTTGACCCATGGTATTTTATTGTGCATGGTTCTTGACCCATTCTCATTTTAAGTTTTTTTGGTCCTTTTTGGAGAGAGTGGGGATATGTCACAATAAATTGTCAACTTACTTGTATTTATGGGGGAAGGAATAATAAATTTTTGGACCATTTTTGGTGGAATTTTAGTTGTGAAGGTCAAAATTGATGGAATAATGGTGGGATTATGATGTCTAATTATGGTTTGGACCATAGAGAGCTAGGTGAAAAAAATTTGGTGTTAACATGGTTAAAATCAAAACTTGGTCTTCAAACTGTAATAATTGTAACAAATATTGAAATCTTAACATATGGGTGTTATCTTGACTATTCACTCCCTTTCAATATTAAATATAAAATGTATCTTCTTATATGATATATTAACTTTTAGTCTATCTGAAAGAGTTTCTATGTAAACTACATTGAATGCACTAGTGCAAATAGATAGGATCACCCATGATAATACTACTGAGAGTGCGCCATCTTGGATATTCATAGTATCTGTTAAGAGGCTTCTGGATTCAAGGACTAGGACTCAAACTGTTTGATCTCTAAGTAATGTCAAAGCCACTGATTGATTAGGGGACTCTTTTCTACATATGGCATTTCATCTTTAAATGGTGTTTATTCAAAACTGGTAGTGGTTCTACCTGTTACATAGGTAGCTGTAAATTTCATTGAATTAGGAATCAAAACTGGTGCTTCTACTGAGTGTTGGATTAAAACAATTTCAGATGAAAACTATTTCCTTCATAACTTTGCTAATCAACCAATTTATTATTATTTCTTTGCACTTTAGTCATTAAAAAGAAAGAATTTATCAATCAAACAATTAATTCTATATCTTCATATATTCTTAATCTAAGTGCCTTAATCATCTCAATTTATGTGTATTATCTCCCTTATTAGGTTTAGAATGCTCTAAGTTGACACAAAAATGGATGCATTTTCTAACCAAAGGTGGGAGCCATCACCTAGTAAAGGTGGCCCTAACTCATAGAACTAAGGTTAAAGGAAGGATGGATAAACTCATGAAAACCATTCCTAATAGAAGGTAACAAAGGGTAACATGATGTTAAATACGGAGACTAGAGAGTGGTATGAATTCCAAAAAATCCCCTGGCATAACTCCAACGAATGTTGATCGCAACAATAAATCTTGGTTGAGATGAAATCCATAGAGCTAGAATCTGGATCATAATTTGATTTGGAGAAAGATAAAGGAAAGTGGATCATTAATTTTGAACCTAATCTCATTATCACAACTACAAATATCCAACCAGAGGAGCTAGAGGAAGGGGAATGGCCCTTCCACTCCCATATGTGGTTGAAGGGGACTCCATAACATTTCATTATTGATAGTGGTATCAAAAAGGACCTGATATTGGTCGAGGTATGAAGGGTTGTGTATATGGCACTTTTTTTCTCTTTTTTTCCTCATTTATTAACTTTCCGATATGTTCCTATGTCACCACTAGCTCTCTTGACCACATTTAGCAAGGTTTTTGGCTTTGGTAAGGATTGATTTTGTTTTCCATGATATTTGTCATTTGCTGATGATTTGGATAGATTTATGGAGCGATGATTGTCTACTAAAGAAGTGGTGTTTTAGGTTCATTGTTGTTACAGTATCAGGTTGCATAACAAAGTAATTGTGGAGGGTTGAAAGACTTACAGATAAGCCTCAAGTTTAAATATATTATGCAAGAAAAAATTAATTTGAGACAAGTAGTTCTAGTGTATAGTTCGATCAAGGATCCTGATTTATTAAATGTAATCCTGTTGGTCATTATACATTATTTTGGTCAACTCACTGAACGCATTCATGGTTCCACAACCAATCTAGGGATTAGTGATTCTATAGGAAACTCAACAATTTTGGAACCCTTCAACAATTTTTAATCTGTTGGATTATTCAACGGATCTATTTGCTTGTTCCTGTATACGCTTAGAACCACCTCCACCCTTCATGGTACCGACCCCTAGAGTGGCTCATGAGATCCTTTGAAAATTAACAAGATAATCTCTATTTGGAAATTGGTTGTAACTATACACTTCTTCATAATTTTTCCTGTGGGTGTTGATGCATAAGAACTTTGCATCCTATTTGGGGAGGGGATCCATCATATTACACAGATCTATTGATGCTGCTATAATTAGAATCTGTTATATAAGTCTGCCATTTTCCTGATTTTGGATGTGTTAGTCAATTTTGTGTGAGTGATTGGCTTTTTCATCTCCTGTCCCTAAAGGCAGGGCCCCCTTCTAGTGACATGTTTTATTGTAGTTAGTATTTTCTTTGCATATGCAGTTTGATATTTAATTTGTTGTGTTCATTTATAAAATAGAGTGTTGATAATAGCCGAGCGTGAGTTATTAATGTATAAATAATAGATCAATGCTATGTGCAATGATGCTAAGAAGAAGCACAGGAAATATATCTTGCTACTAAGAATTCTCACAAGCATACACAGGAAAAATAGAGAGAAGAAAAGAGACTGAATCACATGAATCAAGAGATGAATATTGGTGTGTATCCTTCCATTTAATAATTATGAATAGTAGTGTACATAAATAGTGCATCCCTCATGGGAAAGTCGAATTGTATGGAAACAACTCATAAAGCTCAAAAAGGCTGACTTACCAAAATATAGCAAACCCCCATAGGTGGATAAAGCACTTGATAAATCTATCAAGGACCTCACGAGTTGGAAAAATCATGAGTGAGTTGTCAAGGATATGGAAATAACATGCTAATCCTAGAAAATGGAGAAAAACTAATGGAGGATGGGTTGGAAACAAAAGCTCCCAGTTTCCTAGTTGACTAGCTTTTATAGAAAAGCAGGAAAAAGCAGAAAAAGCAGAACCTGCTGTAAAGTCCTGTATACTAATTCAAGATCAACCTAGAATCAGAAATAAATCATTCCTAGGATATAGATGGCATGTAATGACTTTAAGGTGCAAGTGGATGCCAACTAATTAAGCTAGTGGGTGAATAATTAATCAAATAATGATTAATTATTTTATCCTAAGTTGTGAGTGGGTTTAATATATTCCAACACCCCCCTATAAGTCTGAATTTATGATGGTATGACAAAAAATATGGATGCATATGGATGCATATAGGGCCCAGCAACAAGGCTATGGTCACCCTTTTACAATTATTATGTCCAGAAAAGTGAGGAAAGAGGCAAAACCACATGGGGAAAATCCTCCCTCAAGATAGGACAAGGCACAAAATTTGAAATATGTATGTCTTCAACATATCCTTATCTTCACTTGAATCAGCTGAGTGAACTATTTCTGGATGGAAGACTTGTTGAAGAAATCATGAACTCCATGATCATGTACTGGAGTGTAGAACCTGCAAGAAGGAAGAGGAGAGACTCCTTGTATATCATCATCTGATGAAGTAGGAGCATTATATGAATGCTTCTTTCTGCTATCAAACTCTGATCTGAAAACATAATCTGAAATGGAAAAGATATTTGTGCATACTCCTTTCCAAAGAGTACAAAAATTAAGACAATTTATTTCACACCCAATTCCCTGAATAGCTGCAAAATTGTGATGTGAATCACATGTCAATCTTCCAATCTGATGTAGCACCTGTATAGATATGATATGAGGCTGATAAAAAACTGATATATCAGAAACATTAGCATATGGAACAGCAAAGACAAAGGCTTCAGTGGCTCCATGAGGATATAGGGCTAGACTAGGAAAATTATGAACAACTGGGGAAAACTGATAGGTGTAAAAATATGAATGATGGATGGGCTTAGGATCTGAAAAATAAGTGTTTAGAACATATCCAAACATGTTTAATATCAGTCCAAATATGGCTAAGGACATGGATAACCAGCCAATGAAAGATAGGAAAGACTTCAAACCATGTAAGATAAATAACACTGCATAAGAGACCAATGAGGAATCAACTGGTGATCTTGGGATTTGTATAGTCTTTGGATTATTCAGAGTTATGGTAGATGGTATGGATGGTGGTATTATATGTGTCATGACATGCATATAATCCTGCAAACAATCTTCTAAATCAGATATACAAGCTTGTGAGGAAGAGCTGCTCAAAGGTAAGTCAATATCTAGTGAAAAATCACAATTTTTGGGAGATGAATCTAGTAGACTGAGAGGAGGATCATCAAAGAAAGGTTCTGATATTTCTGATTCTGATATATCATATATTAAATATATATCAGAGACATGATAAAAGGATAGAACTCTGGCACTCAAAGAATAAGTTATATCGCCTTGGAACTGCGCAGTATGACATTGTTCTGAGGAATCAACAGGCTTCTCTAGTTCATCTGGAACTTCGATCTTGTGCTTCTCAAGAAGCTGATACATGATGTCCATATTCTTCTTGAAACACTTCTTCTCTGAATTAAAACCCTTTCTGCAATAAGAACACTTGGATGTGCTCCCTTTCTTCTTAACTTTCTTCATTAAATCTTCATATGAATCTTCATCTTCACTTTCTGACTTTGGCTTCTTCACAATTTGCTTCTCTTTTGATTTGAATTTCTTGCTTCCTTGAACCAAGATAGCATGATCCTTTCCCTTTGGAGAATTAATGACACCCATATGGATCAATTTATCTTGCTCCTTTGTTAGTGAATCAAGAAAATAATTTAAAGAAGGCATTTTCCACTTAGGAACAACAAGCCTAGTTGCATGAAAAGTAGACACAAAAATTGAGTAATCAGGACCCAATTTTGAAAGAATGGAAAGGATTAATTGATCATCTGCTTTCTCAATCCCACATTTATTGAGCATTAGAACAAGTGACTTGAACTTGGTGAAGAAACCCTCAAGAGATTCAAAATTGCTTGGACTCAGTGAGAATAACTCAATCTCCAATTGATGCACTCTTAGCTCATTTTGAACTCCAAAGAGAGACTCCAATTGAGTCCATACCTGGTTTGGAGTGGTCAAACCATCTAGATGAAAGAGTATATCAGGAGAAATAGAGAGGCAAAGCAATCCATAGGCTTCATCCAACCTATTATGCCACTTAGCTTTCTATATCACAGCATTGGGCTCATTCTCCAAAGCTAGTGTAACTCTATATAATCCTCTACTGCACAATAGAATGGAGATTTTGGCTTGCCATTCATGGTAGTTGAAGGAAGTAAGAATTATAGCTGATGAAGAATCCATATTGCTGAATTGATGTGCTCAAGAATAAAATCTCTGCAACCTGCAAGACAAACTAGGAGAAAATCTTGAAGCTCTTCTTCAGAGGGGGATAGGAGACTGGAAGCACTCCTCATTGCTGTAGAACTTGATCAAACTTGTAGCTCTGATACCATTTAGAAATAATATATCAATTTTATGTGCAATGATGCTAAGAAGAAGCACAGGAAATAGATCTTGCTACTAAGAATTCTCACAAGCATACACAGGAAAAATAGAGAGAAGAAAAGAGACTGAATCACATGAATGAAGAGATGAATATTGGTGTGTATCCTTCCATTTAATAATTATGAATAATAGTGTACATAAATATTGCATCCCTCATGGGAAAGTCGAATTGTATGGAAACAACTCATAAAGCTCAAAAAGGATGACTTACCAAAATATAGCAAACCCCCATAGGTGGATAAAGCACTTGCTAAATCTATCAAGGACCTCACGAGTTGAAGAAAGAATGAGTGAGTTGTCAAGGAGATGGAAATAACATGCTTATCCTAGAAAATGGAGAAAAACTAATGGAGGATGGGTTGGAAACAAAAGCTCCCAGTTTCCTAGTTGACTAGCTTTTATAGAAAAGCAGGAAAAAGCAGAAAAAAGAAGAATCTGTTGTAAAGTCCTGTATACTAATTTAGGATCAACCCAGAATCAGAAATAAATCATTCCTAGGATATAGATGGCATGTATTGACTTTAAGGTGCAAGTGGATGCCAACTAATTAAGCTAGTGGGTGAATAATTAATCAAATAATGATTAATTATTTTATCCTAAGTTGTGAGTGGGTTTAATATATTCCAACACTTAATTTGTGATACGGTTAAGTAGTGCAATTTTTTTTAATTATTATAGAACGTAGAGGAATGCGTGGATTGCAAATTATGGATCTAAGAAGATAAATCTGCGATGAAAGGTCACAGTGGAAATTTCTCTTATTATTTTCCTAGTTGGTAGTGATCAAAGCATGCTAAACTTTAGTTAGTCTATTACAATTAAATTGCTTTAGTTGCTGGTTTCATAGAATTTATTTTCTGCGAGGTTTATGGGTTGTTAAATTATATCATGTTATTGAATTTCCTTTCGTAGTACAATGGGATAACTTGTTGTAATCAATATATAATGCTTCCAATTTGATTGATTAAAATACTTTCATGTAGAAATGATTTTATAGAATACCATTCACCATGCAGTGGAATTTTAATCTTTCTCTACAAATTCATTGACTTCCTTTGTATTAAATATCATCCAATTTGTAGTGTTTGACATAAAATTTGATAGGTGTCTCATAATCCTCTAGGACCCTGGGTTGACAATTCATGAACAACTTTCGATTATATCAGAATTAAAGAGGTAAAGAAAAGATAGCCATTTTGGCAATGTTATGAAACCCCTTCCCATTCCACTCCATACACCCTTTCCACAACATTACAAAACCATTTTCCGTTCCACTCCACACACCCTTTCCAGAATGTTATAGAACCCTTTTCCATTCCACTCCACACACCCTTTCAGCAACATTACAAAACTGCTTTCCATTCCACTCCATACACCCTTTCTGGAACGTTATGGAACCCTTTTTCATTCCACTCCACATATCTTTTCACAATGTCACGAAAGAATTTTCTTTTGCACCACTATAACCTTTTCCATCATGTCACACCATGCCCTTCTGTCACATTTCGAAAAATTCCACCAATCACATTGCAATCACTTTGCATGTCACAGAATGCATTCCTCCATGCGGGAGAACCTTTCTTACCTGCACAGGCCCAACATCATTACTGTCATCAACACATGGAGGATCGACATCACACATAGTATATATCCGCAACATCACACATTCAATTTTAGTATCTAACTTGGGTCCCATAAAATCTTACTAGATTTGACTGCACCCCGAGACATCATTTTAGATCGTCATCCCATAAAGGAAAATTATACCAGTATAATACATCTCATCAAAAAAACGAGTGAGGATCCTTCCTCCATAATTTTCACCGCCACAATCAACCGACCATCAAACCCCATGCATCTCTTCTCAGGTAAGGAAGGTACGCAACAATCCTTCATTAGATTTTGATAAGTACAAGATGACTGATCATGAAATACCACACCATTATTCCAACACAGGGTCGTGTGTAGAATTGGTTGAGGGGGGGCCAATTTAGAAGTACCTCTAAATATAACAACCTCTGCTGAGAGAACTAAGTGGGATGAGGAAAATTACTAATTTCATCTAGTTATTAATTCCACTATTGACGAGCTACTAGTTAGACCATTATTGAGAACACCATTGCACCACCTTATGATACCATGATAACTCATCTTTCGATGGTCCGGGCCCATTCTTTTCCATGTAAAATCAACAAAAGACTTGAAGTCTTACAGAAACCGGAAGGGAAACAAAGAATGAAGTATAATGGGGGGAGGAATCCGAAGAGACCCTGATAATGAAGACATGGTCTACAAATATAGAGAAGTGAAAATAATTTTTCAACATGTAGGTTGGATGGATTATTTTGACAAAATGAAGGAGGGAGGCATTGTGATTGCAATGGAGTTCACACACACATATGACAATGCAATTTAATAAGTACGAGGGTTAAAAGTTCAAGAGGATGAGTTGATGATTGCAAGAGTCTCTGGGTTACCACAGACAGGTGAAAGATGGTTTGAAATACAAGTGCCAATGAATCCTCTCAAAGACGTTTTTAATTTGTGAGCCATTGATCTATAGAAAAATGAGAGCATTTGTGAAGTAGGATTATGCAGTGGAATATCAAGAACAATTTACACTAAACAAGACAAATTTGAGATAAATCTAATAAGATTTGATCAGTTAATTACAACATTAATCTTTATTAATCCAACAGTAATGCAATCGTGCTACAATAAGGATAATTCAAATCATGTGGATAATATTCAAATCTACCAACTAAACCTAACTGACTGGCTAACTCAATGTGTCTAAATCACTGCATGGGAGCCACTAGTCTAACTCCTGATGTCTAAATCAGTATACAATCAGTTAAACTAGTTAAACTAGTTAAACTGATGAGATAGGTGGAAAAAGTTGCCACTTCCCCATGCAACCATGTAAAACTGGCGCTAGACTAACTGAGAGTGATCTAACTAATTGTAACTAGAGGTTGACTCAACATAACTTCCTACTTACCATAATCAACTAATGGAGGCTGCTGGTGGCACTCAGAGTGCTCCTAGAATGTAGGGATTGGCATTGGTGGAACCAAATGGAACCAATGGCACCAGTGGCACCAATATCATGGTGGCACCAAAATCACCCAAATGACTCATAAGTTGGGGAAAATGATCAAAAAGACTATATATGGACAAGGGAGGATTATATAATCCTGAAACCCCCCTTTAATCCTAACTTGGACAACTTTGGGCCTTGGAAACTAGGCCAAAAGTCACCCATACAATCTAATGAAAAATAAAAACTACTTAATAAACTAAGGAAAATGGGGAAAACTCCCCCTAAAAAAAAGCAGTGAATTAGGAACAATGAATCAAGCCTTTACACTGAGAAGATATCTAAGAAAGACAAATATATTTTCTGTGAATGACTTGGTAAATATATATGTAATATTATCCTTTGTAGTGCAACAATGCAGTGTGATAGTTTTGTCATGCACTAGTTCCCAAATATAATGCATGTGAACCTCAATGTGCTTCATCCGTTGCTTCTGAACTAGATCACTGGATATCTTTATGGTACTTTGGTTGTCACAATAGATTTCCACTGAAGGTGAGGTGTGAATATCAAATTCTGTTAAGATTCCATGCAGCCAAACTACCTGAATAGATGCATTTACAACCCCCCTATACTCTACTTCTATTGAAGAGAGTGCAAGTGTTGCTTGCTTCTTACTAGACCAATAAATTGGCCTAGATCCCAACATAAACAAAAATCCTGAAGTGGATTCTCTATCATTCCCATCTACAGTCCAGCCTGAATATGTGAATCCTATGAGATCAAGTTGATCACCAGTTGCATAATGGATCCCATAATCTTCAGTACCCTGCACATAGTGCAAGATATGCTTTGTTTCCTTTTAGAGCAGCTCATATGGCTCCTGCATGTATCTGGCAACAACACTCACAACATATGATATATCTGGTCTCGAATGTGTGTGTTAAATTTTTTATGCCTTTTAGCTCATCAATAAATGAGTCCAATATTATTGATGCAATAAAAGAGGAATGAACATACACAATGAACAAATCAAATCACACAAGAAGCAAATGAGTATAGCTCAGATAATTACAGTATTATTCTCATTAATTAATCCGGTGTTACAATAGTGTTACATAAGGAAGAATTCAAATTCATTAGGGATGAATTCGAATCTACCAACTGGATGTGACTATATCTGATCACTAGTTAAATAAGGATGTCTCAATCAATATCGTAGTGCAAATGGTTAAATCTAGATGTATAATCAAGTCACACAATCAGTAATAATTAGTTAACTTAGTCTAACTGAAGTGGTAGGTGAGGAAAAGTGCCTTATCCACATGCAGTCATGTCTAACTGGCGTTAACTGAGATGATTGTGATCTAATTGGAAGTAACTGGGAAATAGCCAAGATTAACTAGTTCCAACTCCAACTGACTGAAGGAGGTTGGTTCTGGGATTCCCAGTGGCTCCTAAAATGTAGGGATTGGTCTAGGAGGTGACTAAACTGATGCATGCAAGTGCAATCATTGGCAGTTAGCCTCTAGAAGTGTTCCCCACACTCTAGTAACTATTACATGTAGCCCCATTAGGAAAAGTGGACCCAATTAATTAAATAAAACTCCTAAGTTAGGCTAAAATAATCTAATAGACAGTTTGGTCAAGGGAGGATTATAAATCCTAACACCCCCCTTGAATCCTAACTTGGACAAATGTGGTCCTTGGAAACAAGGCCATAAGTCACCCATATACAATATAAAATATAAAATGATGCTTAATACAACCGATTAAATAGGGGAAAACCTCATGGGAAACCCCCCCCCAAGATATGCAGAAATCAAGAAATACAAGTTAAAAACTTACAAAATATTTTGCTACAATTTGCGGCACTATGCAACAAAAAAATAGTATTTTGGTTCTTTTATGCAGCAACATCCTAAATCTGTGCATGTGAACCTTTGAATCCAAACAAATTCTTATGTATGGAGGAATCTTCTTCTTTCGAAGAAGAATAATGTACTCAACTGAATCAAAAATATAAACAGCTACACAGTGAAAACTGGACCCATGTAGAGCAACTGAAATCAATGATGAGAGAGAAAAAGTTCTTGAGAATTTGAAATATGTGAGGAACACCCAAGAAAATGATATATTTCAGCCTTGAACATCGAACCATGTGTGGTAAAAACAACCCCAAGTGTTAAGGAGCAAGTGTCCAGGCGAATGCAGGATGTCTCCATCTTTACTAGTTTTGTGAGGAGATGAGCCTGTGATCAAATAGATAGGTAGAGAAGCCCTGGGACTATGGAGAGAGAATTATTGAGCTCCATAATATGATATATATTCATAAATAATCAATGAATCACAAAATAAAATATCATCAATCTCATAAGAGGAAACTAACATCAAATCCCCAACAACAAGTTTGAAGGAGACTTGCGGTACTTGATTTGTCACACCAAAATTGATGAAAATAGCTACAAGCATGACTGAAGGCTCTTGGAACTTAAAAATTGAACCAAATAATATCAGATCAGATCCAAGTAATATCATGTCAGATCCAAATAAGTCCATATCAGATCCAAAAGTGTGGAATGAAATCAAATCCCCAACAACAATTTTGAAGGAGACTTGCAGTACCTGATTTTTCACACCAAAATTAATGAGAGAAGCTACAAGAATTACTGAAATATCTTAAAACTTAAAACCTGAAGAAAAAAATATCATATCAGCTCTAAATAATACCATATCAGATCCAAATAATTTCATATCAGATCCAAGAGTTTGCTCCACCGAGAAGGTAGATGCAAAATTTTGTCCTTCTTCAAAATTATGAATATTGGTGCATGCAATCATGTAGGAATTTGCTAGAAGCTCAAGATAAATGAGAGTGATGGATCAATCCTACAATATGAAATTATTTCCAAAATATCCAAATATTTACAAAATATAATATCAGAAAACTCATGAGAGAAAACTGACATCAAATCCCCAGCAGAAATTTTAAAAGAGATTTTTGGTACTTGATTCTTCACACCAAAATTAATGAGAAGAGCTGCAAGAAGTACTGCAAGATCTTGAACCCTAGAAAAAATTCATATCATATCAGATCCAAATAATATCATATCATATCCAATTTTTTTCATATTATATCCAAGAGTGTCTCCACCAAGATGGTAGATGCACAATTTTCTCCTTCTTCAAATTCCTGCATGCAATCATGTAGGAATTTGTTGGAAGCTATAGATCAATGAGAGTGAATGGATCACTCCTAAAATATGATATTATTTCCAAAATATCCAAATAATTACTTATCTTCACACAAGCAACATCATTAAAGACAGATAAATCAAATTCCTCTCCCTTTCTTGGAGAAATCACCGGTAAACTATGCATAGAATTTATAATAGAAGAATCACAGGATAATTTTTGCATAGAATGGAAGGAGAGATTTTATTCAATAATAGATATTTGAATGTCTTCTTCTGGATCAGTCATATGAGAATATGAGATATTAGAGATCTCATAAAATTCCGGAGCAACAAGAGAAGGAGTCACTCCAAGGAAACTTTCTTCAATTTGAATTGACTGTGTGGAAGATTCTGCTTCTTCTTCATCTTGAACAAATTCAGTAGAGAGAGTAGAGGCCGAGACTTTTGAATAAATAACTCTTGTATTTATAGGTGTTCTCTCCAAATTTCTATGATAATCCTCATTATGCTTCCCAAAGGTTCTATCCAATTCTCTCCAGAGCTCCTTTGGGTATTCTGCAAAATCAATAAGGTAGCGCAAGCTTGGAGACCTCCAAAAGGCCATACATATTGTTCCAAAAGATCTATCACCTCCATTTATTCATTCATTCTTGTCTTTATAAGACTCTTTACCAAGTCCATTAGATGCCTCATAGAGACCTTGTCTCTTTAGAGATGCAGTCATCTTCAACTTCCATTCTGAATATCTTGTGGATGGAGTAAGAAGAGGAACTGATAATCTCGAATCCATATGAAGTTGAACTTGCAAAATATCACTGCAAAACCAAAAATATTTGAACTATGTTAGAATCATGCCTTCCCTCTTGACATTAAAACTTTCTCAGGGTCCGTCACGCCTGCACACTCTGAATAGATTCAAAGGAAGCAAGGTACCCTTTGTGGGACTTTTGTGGAAACCCAACTGCTTCTAGTGTTCAATCGAGAGCAGAAAAACATGAAGCTTGCTTGAAATGGCTCTGATAGCATGTTAAAATTATTGTGCCATTTGCATCTTCAATAAATGAGTCCAATATTATTGATGCAGTAAAAGAGGAATGAAGATACACATTGAACACATCAAACCGCACAGGAAACAGATGAGTATAACTGAGATAATTATATTACCATTCTAATTAATTTATACTGTGTTACAATAGTGTTACATAAAGAAAAATTTGAATTCATTAGGGATGAATTCAAATCTATCAACTGGATGTGACTATATCTAAATGACTAGTTAACTAAGGATGCCTCAATCAATATCGGAGTCCAAATGGTTAACTCCAGATGTCTAATCAAGTCACACAATAAGTAATAATAAGTTAACTTAGTTTAACTGAAGTGGTAGGTGAGGAAAAGTTCCTTATCCACATGCATTCATGTCTAACTGGAACTAACTGAGTTGATTGTGATCTAAATGAAAGCAACTGGAAAATAACTAAGCTTAACTAGTTCCAACTCCAACTGTCTGAAGGAGGTTGGTGCCCAAGTGTAACAAACTTTAATAATAACAACAAAACAACATATATATATCTATATATATATATATATATATATATCAATATTAATTATTAATATTAATATATATTGATATTAATAATTATTAATTATTAAATGATTATTAGTAAACTATTCTAAAATGACGCATCCTTTCATGGATGGTATCCAAAGCGCCTTTACAATTAATATATATATGGCACTCACTTTGTAATCTATCATCACCATTCATCTTTAATATTTATTTTATATTTTCAATATGGAATTATTTTCCATTGGTTGATAATTCAACTGAGTAATCATTGAGAATATCTGGATATGGATATTACATTGGTATCAGAGCCAACCCTTCCTAGGGATTCTGCTGATCTCTGGCTTGTGGCAAAAATGTTCAAGGTTTCCTTGAATTTAGGTCTTTGACCTCATCGTGGCTTTTAGCCATCCATATTCAGAGTTTCTCTAGTAAAAATTGGTTTTTTACCAAAAATTGGCCTTTGGCCATTTGAATTCATTGAAAAAGTATTAATTCTACTCCAAATATGAAGCAAGAACAAGAGGGAAAAATGAAGCATAAAAAAAAACAAAAAAATAAAAAGAATTATGAAGAATAAAAAAAAAAGAAAAAAAACAAAAAGAATTATCAACAAAAGAAATAAAAGGGGAAAAGTTAAAAAGCATAAGTTAAAAAGAAAAGTTAAAAAACATGTTCAAGGTTTCCTTGAATTTAGGTCTTTGACCTCACAGTGGCTTTCAGCTATTCATATTCAGAG
The DNA here is from genome assembly GCA_001517045.1 of Pseudotsuga menziesii. Taxonomy (NCBI): domain Eukaryota; kingdom Viridiplantae; phylum Streptophyta; class Pinopsida; order Pinales; family Pinaceae; genus Pseudotsuga; species Pseudotsuga menziesii. Next base: position 99,551 of record LPNX011120100.1, on the reverse strand, counting down.
TTTCTCTAGTAAAAATTGGTTTTTGACCAAAAATTGGGCTTTGGCCATTTGAATTTCATTGAAGAACTATTAATTCCACTCCAAATAAGAAGAGAGGGGAAAATGAAAAATAAAAATAAAATAATAATTATCAACAAAGAAATAAAAGGGGAAAACTTAAAAAACAAAGTGAAGTAGCCCATGGACTTATGAAATAGCCCATGGTTTTGCTTACAATATTTAAATTATAAACGAGTTATATAAAATATGCTTTGNTCAATATTAATTATTAATATTAATATATATTGATATTAATAATTAATAATTATTAAATGATTATTAGTAAACTATTCTAAAATGACGCATCCCTTCATGGAAGGTATCCAAAGTGCCTTTACAATTAATATATATATGGCACTCACTTTATAATCTATCATCATCATTCATCTTTAATATTTATTTTATATTTTCAATATGGAATTATTTTCCATTGGTTGATAATTCAACTGAGTAATCATTGAGAATATCCAGATACGGATATTACACCGAGACTCCCAGTGGTTCCTAAAACGTATAGATTAGTCTAGGAGGCATCTAAACTGATGCATGCAAGTGAATTCATTGATAGTTAGCCTCTAGAAGTCTTCTCCACACTCTAGCAATTGGTACATGTGTCCCCATTAGGCCAAGTGGACCCAATTAATTAAATAAAAATCCTAAGTTAGGCTAAAATAATCTAATAGAAGTTTTGGTCAAGGGAGGATTATAAATCCTAACAGTGTGAGGTATAGAAGGCTCCCAATGAGGTGTCTAAAATGAGTGTTGTCTACAAGTAGTGTAGAGACACCTTATTCTATCCTAATGCTAGATAGGAAGGGAAAATGGGTTGCTTTACAGTCTTCCATGTGGAATCTCCTAAGCATGTCTAATGAGTATCTAGACTATGAGATCATGATTTGTGAAGTATTTTGACTTACTTCGAGACCAATGAATTGTCTTAATTGTCTTAGATCAGACATAACAAATGCTTTGTTCAGAGCTAACTTGATGCTTCTCAATCCAGCCACATAACTTCTAGTAATGAGAAAGTCATCCACATACAACAAAATCAATAGAAAGAATCCCTCTTTCTTCTACATGTAAAAATTGTAATCTGATTTGCATCTTTCAAATCTCCATGACATGAGGAAGGAATCCATTTTGGAATACCATTCCCTTAGGGCTTGTTTGAGCCTGTAGAGAGATTTCCCCAGTTTGAAAACTAAGGAGGAATCCTCAATGTACCCCTCAGGTTGTTTCATGTAAATCTCCTTTTTCAAGTCACCATGGAGAAAGGAAAATTTCACATCCATGTGATGTACCTCCCACCATTTGAAGCTACAACTGCAAATACAAGTCTGATGGAATCCATTCTTGCTACTGGAGAAAATGTCTCATTATAGTCTAATCCTTGAACTTATGAGTATCCTTTGGCCACCAACCAAGCTTTATACTTGGTTGTGGTTCCATAAGAGGCTATATTGGTCTTGTAGACCCATTTTCACTGAACTAGTTTCCTTCCTGGAGGTAAGGGGACAAGTTCCCAAGTTTTGTTGTCTTGTAGTGAATCGAATTCCTCATCCATAGATGCTTTCCATATTGGATCATGGAAAGCCTATTTGAATGTTTGAGGATCTGATACCAACATCATGAAGCACCTCTAAGGGATACGTGGATCTATGTGGGATAAAGCAACATACTCTTTCTGATATTGGGACCTCATTCTTCTTCTATCATCTAGATTCCCAGTAACATCCCCAGATGCTTTAATGAGATTCTGTGCCCATTTAGGCTACTAATATGAAATAGATGTTGGATCTAAATCTAGATCCTATTGAGGTGTACGCTCAACATCAATACCATCTTGATATTCCTCTTCATCTGAATCTGAATATGAAATAGTAGACGATAAATATGTATCTGCAAATGGAAGTAAAGGAGTTTTAAGACCTTTCGAATGGAAGTTGTTTTGTACTGGATTTGAGTATGGCATGAAGTGTGAGAATTCATATTCTTTGGAGGAATGGTATGCAACACATTTTTCTATAATCTTTCCAATTGATATATCTTTGATCTCTACTAAGTGAGGGCCAAATACCACTTGCTTTGGTGATCCAGTGTGAGTCATCTGGTATATATCCAGTGTGAGTCATCTGGTATATAGATAACAAGTTTTCTGCAAGGGAGGGAACAAAGAGTACATTTATGAACTCTCCATGATGGATTTTAATAGAACCTCTTCCTGCTCCTGGGATCTGAGAGTCATCACCCATATGAATAATAGGTCCTCCTAAGAGATTGAGAGTGTCCAAGGATTTCCTGGAGGCGACCATGTGGTTGGATGCTCCAAAATCTATCAAGTAAGCTTTCGATTGAGCGAGGTCTGCCTTCAAGGCATGGAATCTCTCATGATCTTCTGTCGGTTTTCCAACGTCAAAATTCTTTACTCTTTGTGGAAGAGAAATATTTTTTCTGTTTAAGGAGTGTTGACAGCTGGTCGATTGTTGTCTTCATGCCCTAGCTCTCTGGATGAAAGCCTCTCATACAGTATGGACACTTAGTATTCTCAATTTTCTTCTTTTTCTTGGAACCTGAGGCTCCATCGAAAGATATATGATTCTCCTTTGGATTTGAGTCAATGGTTTTGGGATCCTTCCCTTTGTGCTTCCCTCTTGCTTGTGCATTGTTTGAGTCTGTCATCAAGAGTGATTGATTCTTGGAGGTTTGAATGACTCCCATTTGAACCAATTTATCTTTCTCTTGTATTAAGGACTCAACAAAAGCATCTAGAGAAGGCATATTCCAATTAGGGATGGAATCTCTTCTGAAATGGAATGTGGAGACAAAGACCGAGTACTCAGATCCAAGATTGCTCAGTAATAACATCACAAGCTTCTCATATTTCCTCTCCAATCCATATTGTTTGCATTGTACTACTAGTGACTTGTATTTTGTGAAGAAATGTTGAATAGATTCAAAACTGCTGGGATGTAGAGAAATGAGCCCACTCTCCAATATGTTCGCTCAAATCTCATCTTGTTTTCCAAAAAAATATTCAATATTATCCCAAGTCTCCTTTGGAGTCCTTAGTCCCTCAAGGTGGAACAAAATATACCAAGACATATGAGTGCACATGAAGCCAAAGGCTTCATCAAGCCGATTCAAAATTTTGTTCTTCTCAACATACTACTGGGGCTCAGCTACACATAGTCATCCTATACAAGCCAAGCTTGCGCAAGGACACCTACATATTTTCCCTCCAATCACTCTAGTTAAAGGGTAAAAGGATTCTAGGTACGAGAGATGAAGAATCCATCTTTTTGTATGCTGAAATAGTCAATTCCTTAAGAAGCTGCGTAGGTACTTGCAAATAACACTTCAAAAACCAAATTCAATTCGTAATGATGTCAGTTTCAAGCCTTTCCACCTCGACATGTACACTTTATTTGAGACCATCACACATGGATAGAATTCTTTGGACATAATCCATAGGGATCAAGGCTATCATACCAGGATTTATGTGGAAACTCACATGATTCTGGTGTACAATGGAGATCGAAAAAGACTTGCTCTTATCCTGAACAAGGCTCTGATACGATGTTGAATTTGTGAACCATTGATCTACAGTAAAATGAGAGCAATTGTGAAGTAGGATTATGCAGTGGAAGATCAAGAACAATGTACACTAAATAAGACAAATTTGAGACAAATCTGATAAGAATTGATCAGTTAATTACAATATTAATATTTATTAATCCAACAATATTGCAATGGTGTTACAATAAGGATAATTCAAATCATGTGGATAAGATTCAAATATACCAACTAAACCTAACTGACTGGCTAACTCAGTGTGTCTAAATCATTGCATGGTGGCCACTAGTCTAACTATTGATGTCCAAATCACTCTACAATCAGTTGAACTAGTTAAACCAATTAAATTGATGAGGTAGGTGGAAAAAGGAGCCACTTCCCCATGCAATCATGCAAAATTGGCGCTAGACTAACTAAGAGTGATCTAACTAATTGTAGCTGGAGGTTGACTCAACATAAATTCCTACATACCACAACCAACTGATGGAGGATGTTGGTGGCACTTAGAGTGGCTCATAGAATGTAGGGACTGGCACAAGTGGCACAAAATGGCACCGCTGGCACCAATGTAACCAGTGAAACCAAACTCACCCAAATGACTCCTAAGTTAGGCAAAATGATCAAATAGACTATATATGGACAACAAAGGATTATATAATCCTAACAAGATAATTTATTGGAACCCGGTGAAGTAGTGCAAGGATCAGAGAAGGGAACACGATGAGCTTCATTGTCGATTCCATGGGGTGAGGTGGCGCTTTGCATGCTCAATTTCATTACATGTGAAGGTCGGTTTAGTTTTATATTTTCTTACCATTTTAAAATTTTGAACCATCCAAGACATAAAAAAGATATCAATATGTCTTAATTCCTGTGGAAATCCTTAGATTTGGTGTGTAGAATGGTTAAGAGCAGTAACAATCTAGACACCAGTCTGGCATATCATGGACTGATTAGAATGTTGGTGGAACATTCCCTACAAAAGAGAAATCAGACCTGGGAATCATTCATGAGGTTATCTCCAAGCACCAGGTAGACAACGAAGAAGAGAAGGAACATATTAGAGAATACCCCTAAAACCCCAAGGAAGAAATCAGGTCATAAAGAAAGCAGGAGGAGTTTGCAAGCTGAAACCCCAACCAACTCAATGGAAAGGCCCTGTACTAGGTCAAGATCAGGGGATCGAAAGGAACAACAATATCAATAAAAATAGTTCAGTCAAAATGATGAGCTTGATTAAATATCAAGAGAATTGACCACACTAGAAAGCACCAGTAAGAGCCGGGAAAAGCAAGTTCAGTTGCAGAACATGGGAGAATAGTAGAAAAAAGGGAAATGGCTTACAACTACATTCAAATGGACGCAATGTTATAGGCTGAAGGAATTTCAACATTTTATGCTGGGAAAACATCAAAGAGCATACAACGAGTTAAATAAGTATTACTACAAATTAAGGAGGTCTTATCTGAAACAAACATAAGAAATGACATCCATGAAAGAAAAATTGCAGAGATTAGAAGGAAATAAGATGGATACCCTATTGGAGGTCAAGGAAGTGGAAGGTGAACATAGTGAAGATGTAATAGAGACATTTAGTGACGAAGGAGAAGATATTATTAGGTGGGGAAAGAATATAGAACCTGATGAGGAAGTTGAAGTAGAAAAAGAAAATAATAAAGAGATTGACAAAGATACCTCTTCTAATGAATCCTGAATACAGATAGTGGAGGAGATGATATCCCAGTTGCAAGCAACAACAAGTGAATTGTAGGAACAACTAAATTTCTCCAGAGACTAGAGAAAGGGAGAAATGCAGGAAACAATTACAGAGTAGCTACAGAAGCATGATTATCCCTTGGACACAAGGAGGCTTCGTTAGGAAGTGGAAATTTTGAAATTTGAAAAAGAATACATGAATTACTTGGCCTATTTTATGAGAAACCTAAGACCTCCTTTGAATCTTTATTCTGTGTTTTTAAGGGAACGACTTATATCCCTTAGGCTATCAACAGTAACCATGGGATATAATGATCACACTAAGACAAAGGACTAGTTTATTGTTTCCTTTCCAGAAGTGACAATAAAGAACATGATTTTCTATGTGAGTTATATATGCATAATTTGATTATGATAGATTATGAGGATTGGGCTCCAAAATCTCATGTAGGATAATTACAGTTGAGGGAATTCATGTCCTTCATGAGAAATAATTTGAGATGGAATAATGCTGCAACTTTTGTAGAAAACATTGAACGAATATGCTTTATGGGTAAGAGGCCCCCCCTCACCTGAAAATTTGTTTACAACTAGAAATCGGGTTATGAAGGATCAAGCATTTGTATACTTCTGGAGACCACTCAAATCAAGATTGTTCAAGAGTGCAAGAATTGGATTCCTTTTCATAGATTGGAAGCCTTACTTTGTCTAGGAAGAAGGGTCAATGCCTCGAGTCTCGAGTTGAAAAGGAAGGATTCCTTCTCTATTAGAATGTTTGAGAGGGACCTAGATAGAGTACAAATATATTTTAATTCTATGGATGTGCATAAAACCGAATGGATTAGGATTAAAATTCATTTTCCTATACTTTGGGGTCCTACGGTGGGCGGAGAGGAAAATTGTCACGAAGCAGAGATGATTTTAAACTATAGATGAAGGGGGGTATTCCTCTTATAAGTGGAGTGATGAATGTTTCAACAACTCTCCAAGTACCCTGTTAGTTGAACACAGTCCTAGTTTGCATGAGGACATGAAAACATTTTGGTTGGGGGCAGATGAAGGGCTGTGTATATGGAACTTTTTGTTCTCTTCTTTTTGCCTCATTTATTAACTTTCTGATCTATTCCTATGTCACCACTAGCTCTATTGAACAAATTTATCAAGGTTTTGGCTTTGGTAAGGATTGGTTATGTTTTCCTTGATATTTTTCATTTGCTGATGATTTGGATAGATTTATGCTACTATGATTGTATACTAAAGAGGTGATGTTTTAGGTTCATTGATGTTACAGTATCAGGTTTCAGAATGAAGTAACTGTGGAGGGTTGAAAGACTTGCAGATAAGTCTCAAGTTTATATATATTATGCAAGCAAAAAATAATTTGAGACAAGTAGTTCCAGTGTATAGTTTGATCAATGCCGCTGATTTATTAAATGCGATCCTGTTGGCCATTATACATTATTTTGGTCAACTCACTAAACGCATTCATGGGTCCACAACCAATCTGGGGATCATTGATTCTGTAGCCAACTCAAAAATTTTGGAACCCTTCAACGATTTGTAATCTGTTGGATTATTCAACGGATTTTTTTTCTTGTTCCTATATACTCTTAGAAACAACTCCACTCTTCAAGGTACCAGCCCCTAGATTGGCTCATGAGAACCTTTGAAAATTAACAAGATGAGCTCTATTTGGAAATTGGTTGTAACTATACACTTCTTCATAATTTTTCCCATGGGTGTTGATGTATAAAAACTTTGAATCCTCTCCACAAAGAGGATCCATCAGCTTACACAGATCTACTGACACTGTTGTAATCAGAATCTATTATACAAATATGATATTTTCCTGATTTTGGATGTGTTAGTCAATTTTGTGTGAGTGATTGGCATTTTTAGCTCCTGTCCTTGAAGGAAGGCCCCCCTTCCAATGACAGGTGCTGTTTTTTGTTAGGATTTTCTTTGTGGATGCATTTTGATATTTAATTTGTTGTGTGCATTTATAAATTAGAGTGTTGATCATAGCCGAGCATGAGTTCTTAATTTGTGATACGATTAAGCAGTGCAATTGCTTTTAATTATTACATAACGCAGAGGAATGCATGGATTGTAAAATGTTGGATATAAGAAGATAACTCTCTGGTGAAAGGTTTCATTAGATATGTATCATAACTCTGTTGCTAGTTGGTAGTGATAGAACCATGTTAAACTTTAGTTAGTCTGTTACAATTAAATTGATGTAGTTGTTGGTTTCATATAATTTATTTTCTGCAAGGTTTTTGTGTTGTTAAATTAGATCCTAATATTGAATTTCTTTTCATATCGCAGTGGGATAACGTGTTGTAATCAATAGATATTTCTTCTATTTTGATTGATTAAAATACTTTCCTGTAGCAGTGATTTTATTAGAAGACCATTCACCACGTAATCAAATTTTAATCTAGCTCTACCAATTCATTGACTTCCTCTATATTAAATTTCATCCAAGTTGTAGTGTTTGACATAAACTTTATGAGGTGGCTTATAAGACTCTGGGACCCCAAGTTTACAATTCATGAACAACTTTTGATTATATCTGAATTAAAGAGGTAAATAAAATCTTGTCAAGTTCATCAAGAGAATGAAGTTTCGGATATCTCCACACCCCCAACCATGCACCATTGGTTGGTTGATCCAAGGAAAAGACATCCACATTAGTCAGTAACACCACCTATCCTATGTCATCAAGCCCTTCAAAGATGAAGTAGTGTGTGATGTTTCCCCACCTAAAGTATGTGATATTCTTTTAGGAAAACCTATATTTGGAATCCCATGTTGTTTATGAGTCTTAGCCCCATTGTGGGTGTTCCAATAAATATAGGTAACACTTTTCGACAACCACGGGGGTGTATTTACCCAAAAAATAGTTCGATTGAGGTAATTTTAATCCCTCAATCAATCTTTTTCTGAAATCTAGATCGGAGGTTTAAATAACCCTTGATTGAGGGATTTGTTAACATTGAAAAATATAAAACACACGGTCCTTGATCGAGCTAATTTTATAACCTAAGAAAATTGTTGATTGAACGTCTAATTAATAGATCTATCAATTGATTTAAAAATGGGATGCTAGCCCCTTTTTCTATGCATTTAATTTTATTGACCTCTTTGAAGGGAATAAACTCTATCATTAATTGCACCTTAGGTGGCATACTTGATTCTACTGGATTCATCAACAAATCCTCTATCCAATGGAATATAATTTATGATTTTTTGAGTTTGTACGATCTTTTTTTTACTTTCATTTAAAACTTACACAAAACCATGTCCACAACTTCGAAGGATCTCAAAGACAAATCAACAACGTAAAAAGTACAAAACCAAAAAAAATTAAAAATATATATACATCCTGCATTGATGCTCCTCTTCGAAAGGGTATTTAGAATTTTTCAATTTATGTAAACAATAAAAAAATGTACATGAACACAAATGTTACAAAATGTGATTTATATATCCAGTTGTTAGTTTCAAAAAATAATAAAAAAATATAATTTTCCAAAATAAAATAAAAAATATGTATTAAGATAAATTTAAGATAAATGCAATTTGTGTAGATCATGTTATTTTTAAGATAAATTTACATTTAACATTAAATTATTTTATGTGAACACAATTCACTTGTTAACTTTTCCTCAAATTTGCAAGGACAAACTCTTCATTAAATGCAAATTTGACACATTAAATCACATTAGTATTTATTAAAAAAAAACTTTGAAAAGACAACATAATTCCCCACAATTTGTTTTTATTACATGTTGAAATTTATAAAGCATGGACGAGTTTTGAGGGATTTTATTTAATAAATGAGTAATATATCAAATATTCATCACCACATTTGGCCAAAAAGTGTTACGCCCCAATGCATTTTTTGTTGATTATGTTCTTTTTATTTTTAAAATGAGACATTTCACGTTAAATTATTTCATGTGAACACAATCCACTTGTTAACTTTTCCTAAAATTTGCAAGGACAAACACTTCATTAAATGTAAATTTGACACATTAAATGAAATTAATAAATATAAGAAATTCATTAGAAAGACAACATAATTCACTCCATTTTTTTATTTATTTAATGCATGTCAAAATTCATAAGGCATAGATGAGTTTTGAGGGATTTGATTTAATAAGTGACTAAATATCGATTTTTCATTGCCACATTTGACTTAAAAGTGTTACCCATATTCATGGATTCACCCTACTATCATTCTAATTACTTTGAGAGGTTGACTCTATAGGGTACTTGTAACGTCCCCGACCCTCCGACCGGTGAAGAGGACGCTACTACACACCAAAACATTTGGGCATCTAGCCCCATGAACGTGTACATTCATTATCATTGTTGAAATGCTGAAATAAAATGCTTGAACGAAAACATGCATACAGGATTATTTATCATACACAACGGAAGTAACATACATTCATACAAGCATTCAACATGTTCATCATGATCATTAACAGTAAATAGGATTGCAGAAGTAAAATAGAGAAGATTACTTATCTTTATAAAGAAATCGTTCCACAACCAGCTATGTCACTGCAACGTTCCACCCAACCATAGGCTAGCATGCTCCTAGATCTTTCAGCAATGCTGCCACCCCCGAGCCGGGCATGACTCCCCAAGGAATAAGGAACTAACAGGCTTACACATAGCAAGGAATAACAACACAACAAGGGTGCATAGTTCATCCAAGCCAACACAGTTGGGTTTATCAGGCGAACAAGAGCTGGGCAAAGGCTAATGCTAGGCTGGTGAGCTCACTGAAGAGCTACAGACACCAACACCAGAACCAGCCTAGATTCTAGAACACCCACACACACCCAACACAAGGAAGTTATCCCCTTCTCTGCAACGCAGTCCCTCAGACCCTAATCTTCCCTCCAGTGCTCTTCAGGGGTTGTGGAGAAGAAATCTAGCTCAATAGCTCTATTCGTGTGGTTCTCATTCCACCAGGTTTGTCAAGCATCTCAAGCCATCATTCACCAACCCAAAAATAGTCCAGGGGCCAATCCGATGAACCCACAGTGATCCAACCTTCAATACTTTCGCTGGGAAACTTGCACAGATCGGAAAATGATCAAAATTCATGTCCAACATACATAGTTCAACACGGATTCACAGGAAGAATCACCCCCAATTCCATCAATTCGTGGAAAAGCAATCCCAATAATTTCCACTGTGATCTGAATGGTGAACGAAAACAGTACACAGTCCAATGTGTGGAGGCAAAATTCGGGTTCTCTATGTGGATGGAATAAAAAATGAATTACAGACTAGAAATCAGCGTGAGAGAGAGAGGGAGAACCCACACACAACGGTTGGTAAAATGTTTATTCCCCCATCCTGCATGAGGAAGACGAATGGCCAAGATCCGAGGGAGTGGGGAAGAAACGGTTCCCACGTCGTGGAGAGGAGAGCAAGCATGGCGTGGTAGTGGTATGCTTGCCAGCTAATCACTGCCTCATCTAACAAATGGAAAATTAACCAAGGGAGGTGGCAACACATAGACTTTTTCCTTGTGACTCAATGTTCCACATCCCCCCCCTTTTTCCTTATCCTTTGGAATCATGCCCTTTCTCAATTTAGTTGCTGCGAACATAGCTGGTTGAGTTGTTTAATTAAAAATCATGTTTACATGATGCCATAATTAAATATATGCCACATGTCCCGATATACCATCGGTGACCATTCCCAATCAAAAACACAACATGACCAAATCCATGGTGGGGCCTTGGCCTTGAGCTCCGCACCAAGATTATTTACGACATATGTATCCTATTTATTTTAATGCAAGCAGGGATTAAAACCGGGGTATTACATTCCCCTCCCCCTTAAATAGCACTGTCCTCAGTGCTTTACAAAATTTGAACAAAATGCTACACTGGTACTGCCTCAGTGTTCTGCAGGATTGAACAAAAATGGATGTGCCAATTGCACGGCATCCTCCAGCTCCCACGTAGCCTCTTCAGGTCCATAATTCTCCCACTGCACCTTGACCTGCCCTATGGCCTGGTTCCGGAGCATTGTGACCTTCTTGTCGAGGATGCGTATTGGCTCGATTTGGAATTCTCCCTCGGGTTCCACCTGAATCACATCCCAATTTATCACATGGTTAGGATCATGTACATATTTCTTAAGCAAAGAAACATGAAAAACATTATGAGCTCTAGTATTAGCAGGCAATGCAAGTCTATATGCAACAGGACCTATTCTCTCAAGCACTTCAAATGGCCCACAATATCTAGTTGACAACTTGGCACAACTTCCAAGCTTCAAGGAAATTTTCTTTGCCCTCACTCTGAGGTAAACATGATCCCCAACACTGAACTCCCTATTCACCCTATGCTTATCTGCATAGCTTTTCTGTCTGTCCTGTGCTGCTTTCAAATTATGCCTAATCTTTACAACTTCTTGCTCCATCTCCTTGAGCAATTCTGGCCCAAGCACAATTTTGTTCACCGGGTTATCCCAAGTCACTGGTGTCCTACACCGTCTTCCATACAAAGCTTCATACGGACTCATCCCCAAGGATGCTTGCTGTCCATTGTTATAAGCAAACTCTACCAAGTGCAAGTAATCTTCCCACTTGGTTGGTTTGTCCATCACATACATGCGAAGCATATCTTCAAGCACCTGATTCACTCTCTCTATCTGCCCATCTGCCTGAGGATGGTATGCAGTGCTGAAGTTTAAATTTGTACCCAAATCTGCAAACAATCCCTTCCAAAAATTGGAAGTGAACTTGACATCCCTGTCAGAGACTATTGCCTTAGGCAATCCATGTAATTTGAAAATCTCCTTCATGAAGATCTTTGCAATGTCATCAGTCTTGTGCGTAGACTTCACTGGTATAAAATGTGATGCCTTAGTCAACTTGTCTACCACAACCATGATAGAATCATGTTGTCTCCAAGTCATTGGCAATTCTGTAATAAAATCCATGGAAATAACTTCCCATTTCCATTCTGGAACTGACAAAGGCTGCAACAAACCTACTGGATGTTGATGTTCCACCTTTACTTGTTGACATTTCATGCACCTTGAAATGTATTCAGCCATGTCCTTTTTCATACCTGGCCAAAAGTACTGCTTTCTAGCTGTAGCAATTGTCTTCTGATATCCTGGGTGACCAGAATACGGAGCTTGATGGATTTCATCCATAACGATTCTCCTCAAATCTGCTACATGTGGAATATAAATTCTACCTTTAAAAGTGAGAAGTCCATCTTCTTCCAATTTATATCCCTCATACCTCTTCTCAAGACTTTGCTGCTGCAATTTGTCTTTTACCTGTTCATACAATTCATCTCCAGTAGCATGACTAACAATCTGCTGCCTCAAATCTGATTGGCAAATACTAAGGGACGCCACATGCATTTCCTGTACCTTCCTGCTGAGTGCATCAGCTACCTTATTCGCTTTCCCTTTTATGTGCTTGATTTCAAAATCAAACTCACATAAAAACTCCAGCCATCTTGCTTGCCTAGCATTCAAAGTAGGTTGATCAAACAAATACTTCAGTCCACAGTGATCTGTTCTGAGCTCAAATCTCCTACCCATCAAGTAATGCCTCCACATCTTGAGAGCATGTACTATGGCTGCAAGATCTAGATCATGAGTGGCATAGTTCTTCTCATGCTCCTTCAGTTTTCTTGACTCATAACATATCACGTGGTTATCTTGCATAAGGACTCCTCCAAGCCCTTTCCCACATGCATCGATACACACTACAAAATATTTCTCTGGATCTGCAACCTTCAGTACTGATGCACTAGTGAGAAGACTCTTCAACCTCTGGAAGCTTTCTTCACACCTCGATGTCCATTCTAACTTCATCCCCTTCTTTTGCAAAGAAGTGATTGCATGTGAAACTTTGGAGAATCCCTCAATGAACCTCCGGTAGTATCCTGCAAGTCCCATAAAATATCTTACATCTGTCACATTTCTTGGAGTAGGCCAATTCATAATAGTTTCAATCTTTTCAGGGTCCACAGATATACCCTCCTTTGAGATAATGTGACCCAAATACTGAATTCTATCTCTATAGAAGTCACACTTGCTCAGTTTTGCATACAACTGGTGCTCCCTGAGCAATTGCAATGTCAATATCAAATGCTCTTCATGTTCTTCCTCATTCTTAGAGTAAACAAGAATGTCATCAAGGAAAAAAAGAACAAACTTGTCCAAATACTTGTTGAAGACACTATTCATAAGGCACATAAATGTAGCTGGTGCATTTGTGAGCCCAAATGGTACCACTACAAACTCATAATGCCCATACCTTGTCCTGAAGGCTGTCTTATGAATGTCTTCATCCTTGATTCTTACCTAATGGTAACCAAACCTCAAGTCAATCTTGGAAAATACCTTTGCTCCTCTCATTTGATCAAAGAGGTCATCAATCCTAGGCAAAGGATACTTATTCTTCACAGTAACCTTTTTCAATTGTCTGTAATCAATACACAACCTGAGTGTACCATATTTCTTCTTTACAAACAGAACTGGTGCTCCCCAAGGGGATACACTCGGTCGGATATACTTCTTTTCCAACAACTCTTGCAGTTGCATTTTCAACTCTAGCATCTCCGTTGTACTCATCCTGTAGGGTGCCTTGGACACTGGTGCCGCTCCTGGCACAGGTTCAATAGTGAAATCAATGTCCCTCTTTGGAGGAAGTGCTAGAATCTCTTCAAGAAACACATCCCTGAATTCTTGTAACACCTGATAGTCCTCCAACCTCGGAGTTTCATCTCCTGATGTCTCCAAAATATGAGCTGCATACAACTGGCAACCCTTCCTACAGAACTTCTTTAACTGCATTGCTGAAACCTGCCGTACTGAAATCACCTTTGGAATTCTTTTCACAACTACTAGGTTCCCTTCTTCATTCATGCATTCGAAAGTCTTATTTAGTCAAGATTCACCCTATGAGCTTCTAACCAATCCATCCCAATGAGAACATCATAGGAACCAAGCAGTAGAACATTCAGATCTACACAAGTGACCAACCCATCCATGACCAATGGACATTTCTCTACTACTTCACTGACCTTTCTCTTAGTTCTAGTGGCTAGCTAAACTAACCAAGACTTCCTATGCTTTACCTTCTTAAAAGCACAAATCTCCACTACTCTAGGGGTAATGTAACTGTGCGTAGAACCAGGGTCAATCAAAATAGAAACAGATTGCTCAACAATCTTACCTGCTACTTCAACCATAGTTGACTAGTGATCTTCCTAGTGGTCCTCCAGCGCTGCATAAATCCTAGGGACTGCCCTTGCTACTTGACCCACTATTTCTGCTTCTTGAATGTTATAAGCTGGTCTTGCACTCTCATTCTCGAGTGGACAATTTCTACGCAAGTGAGGTCCTTCACATTTCCAACATTTGAGTGGACCTTTATTCGGATGTGGCTCTTTAATCTTTCCACCTGTCACTCCAACTAGATCACTCGCAGCTTGGGATGGCTGCTTCTACTGATTCCTGAATCTAGAAGGTTTGAAACCTTTCTTTCTTTGGTCCAACTTTTCATTCTTCTTGTCCTTCCATGCCTTCTGGTAATCAGGTTTGCCTTTACTTTGCTCATAGCAATACTTATCTTTTCTTATTGCTTCTTCAAGAGTGCTAGGTTCATAAAGCTCAATTCTATCTTTGTAAGACTGAGGTAATCCACTCAGAAAATGCTGGACTTTCACTTTTTCATCTCTGATGTACTGGACATACCTCAACAGCTCCAAAAATTTATTTGCATATTCATCCATGGTTTGTTGTCCCAATCTCAGCTCATGGAACTCCTTGATCTTGTCATCATAGTACCTATCAGAGAGGTATTTATGCCTGAAATACTTCTTGAACTGTTTCCACTTCATTTTCCTTTCACTAATCCTTTTTACCTGCTTGAAGTGTTCCCACCAAATGGATGCCTTTCCATTCAGATTGAATATGGCAACTAGTGCCTTCATGTTTCCTGAATAATCTTGCACCTGAAAGTACTTCTTTATCCCAAGAAGCCAAGCCTCATCTTCTTGTCCCGTATTTATCTCACCATCAAATGTAGGAGGTTTAGCTTTCCTAAACTCATCTCGAGAACGATCCCAATGGTGTCTCTTTATTTTCCTTTTATGAGGAGATGAACTTGTATCTCCACTGGATTCTTCGGAGTCAGACGATCCACTAAAAGTCCTTCTCCTTCTCCTAGTACTTCTCTTACTGCCTTCTGGTCTTGATGTACCTCATCCAGAATCTATCTTTTTCTACAAGTCTGTCAAGCTTTCCAATATGGCAACATTCAACTGGTGTTGTTCTTCCTGGACTTTTATTAAGCTTCTCATGGTGGCTGCAACATCTGGCAGTGTCTCTTGGAATCTCCTTCCATTGGACTCAATGTCATCATTCCTATTACAGACATTTTCTCACATGGCATCTTCTTCTCGCTCGTAAGAATCCCGAGCATCATACCCATCAAGGGTTCTCATGACTGAACCACCTCTGGATTTACCACACTGTTCTTTCTGGAGTACTGCTCTTGGAAGTTATCTATAGTTCTGCAATGTGTTAGTAGCAAACTATTTAGATGCATAGTATTAATATAAATCAAACTACTTACCGTTTTCTTGGAAAAATCATAAAATAACAAATTTGCCCAAACACAAGATTTTTTTTTTCATCAAAGAATGTCTATCTTTGCTACTATCTTCTCATTTTCAGCCCTGGAAAATTCACTGAATAACATTCACAATCTGCTGGGGAAATCCTACTAAAAACTTAGAATTTCTTGTAAAATCAGATCTTATTTCAACTATGGAATTGGATCTCATTTCCACTATATCTCCCGCAGAATTGGATCCCAATTCCTCTAATTCTTCCACACAATCGGCTCCCAATTCCTCTAATTATTCCGCAGAATCGGCTCCCAATTCCTCTAATTCTTCCGCAGAATAGGATCTCGGAACCACTAATTGTTCCGACGTTTCGGTGGTCTCTCTCGTCGGAATACTTAACGCTTTGGCTCCCGCAACGGCGGCTCACGAAACACTTTCTTCTTCCGATCAACGTTGGCAGTCTTTCTCGTCGGGAGACTTAGTGCTTTCGCTTCCGCAACGACGGCTCACGAAACACTTTCTTCTTCCAATCGGCGTCGGCAGTCTTTCTCATCGGGAGACTTAGTGCTTTTGCTTCCGCAACGATGGCTCACGAAACACTTTCTTCTTCCAATTTTGGCCTTAGAGAAATTTTTAGCTTCCGGCGTTGGCGCCCTTCTGGTGGGAAGCCTTAGTGCTTTTATCTTCTGCAACGGTGGACGCTCAAACCGCTATCTTCTTCCGGTGGCAGTATTTCCTCATCGACAAGCTAGTGGTTTTGGCTTCCGCAATGGCGGGTGCTCAACCACTTTCTGCTTCCGATTGGCCAATGATCTTCTATACTTAGAAAATTTTTCGACTTAATTTTGTCGCGGCGTCGACAGTCGAAGGTCTTTCTCATCGGACGTCTACTCATTTCTCCATCCGCAACGGTGGACACTCGAACTACTATCTCCTTCCGATCAGTGAACTTACTTTGACCAGCATCGGAAGTCCTTTCTCGTCGAAAGTTTAGTGACTTTGACTTCCGCAACGGCGGACGGACGAACAACTAATTTCTTTCGATAGCCGATGATTTCAACACTTAGCCAAATTTTTCAAATTTTCCCTCCAAACATCCTCCATCGAGCGCACTTCTGCTAGCTCTTCCGCTACAGTGGAAGTCTCTTCCACTAACACTTCCGCTACATCGAAAGTCTAAACCACTAAGTGTTCCGACTGTCAACACTTAGGCAATTTTTAGGAGTTTGCTGTCATCAAATTTTGATCCTTGCTGGAAAGAAAGCAATCCAGCTTCTATCACTACATCTTGGTGGTCCATTCAGGCCCATGCTGCAACATGAGCTCTGATACCATGCTGTAACGTCCCCGACCCTCCGACCAGTGAAGAGGACACTACTACACACCAAAACATTTGGGAATCTAGCCCCATGAACGTGTACATTCATTATCATTGTTGAAATGCTGAAATAAAATGCTTGAACTAAAACATGCATACAGGATTATTTATCATACACAACGGAAGTAAAATACATTCATACAAGCATTCAACATGTTCATCATGATCATTAATAGTAAATAGGATTGCAGAAGTAAAATAAAGAAGATTACTTATCTTTATAAAGGAATCATTCCGCAACCAGCTATGTCACTGCAACGTTCCACCCAACCATAGGCTAGCACACTCCTAGATCTTTCAGCAATGCTGCCACCCCCGAGCCGGGCATGACTCCCCAATGAATAAGGAACTAACAAGCTTACACATAACAAGGAATAACAACACAACAAGGGTACACAGTTCATCCAATCCAACACAGTTGGGTTTATCAGGCGAACAAGAGCTGGGCAAAGGCTAATGCTAAGCTGGTGAGCTCACTGAAGAGCTACAGACACCAACACCAGAACTAGCATGGATTCTAGAACACCCACACACACCCAACACAAGGAAGTCAGCCCCTTCTCTGCAACACAGTCCCTCAGACCCTGATATTCCCTCCAGTGCTCTTCAAGGGTTGTGGAGAATAAATTCAACTCAATAGCTCTGTTTGTGTGGTTCTCATTCCACCAGGTTTGTCAAGCATCTCAAGCCATCATTAACCAATCCAAAAATAGTCCAGGGGCCAATCCGATGAACCCACAGCAATCCAACCTTCAATACTTTCGCTGGGAAACTTACACAGATCGGAAAATGATCAAAAGTCACGGCCAACATACATAGTTCAACGCGGATTCACAGGAAGAATCACCCCCGATTCCATCATTTTGTGGAAAAGCAATCCCAATAATTTCCACTGTGATCCGAATGGTGAACGAAAACAGTACACAGTCCAATGCATGGAGGCAAAAGTCGGGTTCTCTGTGTGGATGGAAGAAAAAATGAATTACAGACCAGCAATCAGTGCGAGAGAGAGAGGGCGAACCTGCACACAACGGTTGGTAAAACGTTTTATTCCCCCGTCCTGCATGAGGAAGACGAACGGCCAAGATCCGAGGGAGTGGGGAAAAAATGGTTCCCACGTCATGGAGAGGAGAGCAAGTGTGGCATGGTAGTGGTCTGCTTGCCATCCAATCGCTGCCTCAGCTAACAAACGGAAAATTAACCAAGGGAGGTGGCGACACATAGACTTTTTCCTCGTGACTCAATGTTCCACATCCCCCCCCCTTTTTCCTTATCCTTTGGAATCATGCCCTTTCTCAATTTAGTTTCTGCGAACATAGCTGGTTGAGTTGTTTAATTAAAAAGCGTGTTTACATGATGCCATAATTAAATATATGCCGCATGTCCCGATATACCATCGGTGACCATTCCCAATCAAAAACACAACATGACCAAATCCATGGTGGGGCCTTGGCCTTGAGCTCTGTACCAATATTATTTACAACATATGTATCCTATTTATTTTAATGCAAGCGGCGATTAAAACCGGGGTATTACAGTACTTGAGGTAGTTCTAACTACTGCAATTTTCTTGATATCCGAGACCAGGAAATATGTCTTCTTAATGGTTGGATCAAAAGGTGGAAATAATACCACTGTGACTACCACAACCTCATGATGATGAATCTCTACACAACAAAAGAAAGTGGAATATATTACAGAAGAATATAGAGAGACATCTTTTTCTCGGCTAAAGGGGTTCCTCTACACTGCAAGGCAAAACATTCAATTGATTTGATACCTAGTTCTCCCTTTGCTAATGACCCATTATACATACACTCTCTTTTGGAGAATGAGGAAATCAAACTTTGTATTCAAGGTCTCATCCAAAAGGGCCACATTTTACCAAGATTCTCACCTTGTAGGATTCCAATTGCGTTGGTTCAAAGTAAGGATGAAACATGGTGACTTTTGGTTGATTACGGAGCCTTTAACCAATTCACCATCAAGAATTGATAACCAATACATTAGATTAATGGTATTGTTTATAAGATTATGGGTTCCAATTTCTTCAACAAGATTGATCTGAAGTCAATATGCCACCAAGTCCTGATCAAGAAAACCAATGTGCGGAAGACATCCTTCAATTCTAATGAAGTCCTTTTAGAGTGTTTGGTCTTTCATTTTGGATCGAATAATGCTCCGATAACATTCATGATAATTATGGATGATATCTTGTGGTTGTTCACAAAATATTTTGTGGTCATATATCTAGATGACATCCTCATCTTCGATAAACCTTGGGTGGAACATTTGCAGGACATTTAGCAGATCCTAAGCACCCTATGTCAACACAAGTTATATGCCAATTTTGAGAATTTTTCATTCAACATGGAGATAATTCAATATCTAGGATACATTATGGATGCACTGGGGTGTATGTGGGCCCAACTAATATCCATGCCACTCATGGTTGGCCATCCCCAATGACTCTAACAAATCTCCATAGGTCTTAGTCCTCACCAAATTTTATCACAAGTTGATGTTGGGGCTCTCTCATATTTCTTGCCTCTTGATACAAGTGACCAAGGGTGGAGCTAAAGCTAACTTTTTGTGGGGCATGTCACAACAAATATCATTCAAATATTTGAAATGATTCCTTTCCTCATCTCTAGTTCTCACTCTTCTAGACCTGCAACATCCTTTAACTATTGGGACATATTCCTCTGACTATTCTATCAGTGTATTCCTCACTCAACAGGGACATCCATTTCCCTACCATTGTGAGACACTCTCTGATTATGCCCATTAGTATCCCACCTATGAAAAGGAAATGTACTCCATTTTGAAATCTTGTCACTAATGGAAAAATTACATCCTAGGGAAGGAAATGATCATCCACAATGATCACAAACCCCTAAAATTCATGCAAACACAGGGAAAGTCATAGAATTACTGCCATCGGAAGTGATCCAGATACCTGCAACAGTTCCACTTGAACATCAAGTAAAACAAAGGTAGCACAAATCAAGTTGCATACTTTCTCAAATGACCTCCAATTGTTACATTGAATATCATTCTCAACTCTTATGGACACTATACTTATAGGTGTCCTCAATTGTACAACAATGACGTTGACTTTGATGTTACAAATTAGGCGTTGTAGGCAAGAAGATTGGTTCTAAACTTTCATATCCAAGATGCAATTTTATGCCATATTTACCACCTTTGTGTTCCTTTAGAATAGCACGAGAAGATTATTTTGGAGGTTCATTACATCCAAACTGTAGGGAATTTTAACATAGAGAAGACTATGGCAGTATTACAAAATCGCTTCTACTGGTAGAATATTCAACAAGATGTTAGCAAATACATTAGATCGTGTGTCACCTATGTCATTTCCAAACCTACCATAAAAAATTAGGGGTTTTAGAATCCATTTCCTACCCCATATAGGCCTTGGGTATCTATCTCCATGGACCACATGTATCGCTTTCCTTCAACCAAGCATGGAAATGACTGTGTCTTTTTGGTTGTGGACCTATTCTATAAGATGAAAATTTCAACTCCTTGTAAGAAAAGAATCATAGTAGAGGCCACTGCTAAGCTATTTTTGAGGATTTTTGGGTTCACTTTGTCCTCCCATAGATCATTATTTCAAATCAATATATTATATTCTTGATTACTTTTTGGTCCATCCTATGGTCAATAATGAACACCAAGATGACCAAATTGACTACCTTCCAACCCCAAACCAAAGGACAAACAAAGGTGGTCAATAAAATGACTGTGCATATCCTAAAAATGTACAACTTGAAACATCCATGCACTTGGGTTCAACATAGCTACAACAAACCCCTTCATAGCTCTATTGGTTACAACCCCTTTAAGGTATTCTTGGGGTTCCAACCATTATCCCCAATTGACATAGACATGCCCATAGTTTGTACACATGATGAATCCTCGCATGCTCAAAGCAAGGTTTATTGGGAAACCAAATTTGTTGACTATATCTATTGCATCCAACAATAGGCTCATGACATTTTTCAGAAGTCCAATTCTAAGTATAAGTAGTTCCGTGATGAGCATTAGGTTCCACACAGGTTCTTGGTGGGAGATAAGGTATGGTTGCATTTGCAAAAGGAGTGCCTCATAGGGACCCATCGAAATATCCTCTAATTATAATATGGCCCTGATACCATCACAAAGCTATGGCTAAGAATTACTTTGAGGTAAGTATTCCCCCTTTTCTTGGCTAACACCATGTATTCAATGTGGAGCTACCCTAACCATATTTTCCACCTCTCTTAGACACCTTAGAGGTATTCCAACACTTGGTCCATATGAAACTCAATCTTAACTACAATGAGAAAGTAACAATCAACCAAATCATGGACACCCAGATGAAGGGAATGGACCAACGACACATCCCATTGTCTTGGGTTGTCAAAGAAGGGAAACTTATTCAAGGAAAGTGGCTTACCAGGAGTCAAATTCAACAAAATTTTCCTCATTGATGGAGGAACTTGATGCAATGGGGACCATTTATCCCTAAGTGGAGAATGATGATCCAGGTGGACACATGTGGTCACCCACATTTTCCACTTCGTTACACCAATTCTACATATTATTGGCAATTTTCTATGGTTTTTCAGGACCAACATTTTAGGGCTCTCTTTGAGGTCCTAAATGCTTTTTTTTGTCAATCAAGGGGATAGAAACTGGTAAGATTATTTGAGGGAGAAGCTTGCATGTTTGGTGGATTTGAGATTTTTGTATTAAAAAGTTAGAGCATAATTTGTCATTGTTGGGGTATCTTCGCCACTTCCAGGAATGGGAGAGTAATATGTACCTTCTTAAGACCGTCCACAACATCATATGCCATATGAATATATATATTTGCAACATTTTTAGGGGTTTCCATAAAATGTATTTCCCCCATTCAAATATTGTAATTCTAAATTAGCCAATTCTGCGAGCTATCATGCATCCTAAACATATATCATATACAAAGTTTCTTCCTCCAGGAAGTTGGTGTATCAGCTAAACACTCTCATCGGCCCAAGCAACATCACATGGAGGGAAAATAAAATAAATACAATGGAGCAGGATATCCTATTAATATATTAATTTAGGAATTTCTCACATGACTAAGGAACAAGCCGAAGGATCATTTTCCCCATATCCTTTGACAACTACCAACGATGATGAAGACACCTTCAACTAGCATCCATTTCATAGGTGTGACACCCTTCAAGGTATAAGTTAAATTTTGCATCCGTTTATTTGAATTACATATGGATGTAGATTATTTGGATTAATGGTTAGTATTTGATATGATTATTACTTTATTTTTAAAAAAATCAATAATGAAAAGATCACCTTCGTACTCCTTAAGTATCTCTCCCCATGTCAAAGATTGGAGCAAAGGTTACTAAAAGAGGCATGTTAGGGATGATTCTACAACATATGGATAGAAAATACTTGGGTATATTTTGTCGATGGCATGAAGGATAAGTTCTACCTTGTCATAAATTATGATGACTAGTACACGAGATGGATAAATTTGTACTAGGAAAGAGACAAGACGACATTTGAGTTTACTAATATATTATGTACCTTATGCTTATAGATAGGTACCAAAGACTCTAAACAAAACTTGGTCTTAAAGTACCATAGTAGCCGACACATGTACATATAAACATAAATGGATTTCCTATATATATCCTCACTAGGAGCCACTTCTTGATATGTTGTCAAAATTGAGCAAAAATTCAAGTAGAAAAGTAAGTGGGAATTTGGGTTTGCAAATCAGTCACAACAAAATCTTGGTGAACAAAAAATAGAGAAAGGATATCCAAATTCATGAAAACTATCCCAATGATCCATGTGAAATCACACCATGTTACAGTGTTTGGATATCCAAAATAATGATCCAGTGTTGAATTTGACTCATAGAAACTAACACAATTACCTAATTATCAAACTCACCCACACTACATTCCACTTGCACCACGT
Organism: Pseudotsuga menziesii; assembly: GCA_001517045.1. Classification (NCBI taxonomy): domain Eukaryota; kingdom Viridiplantae; phylum Streptophyta; class Pinopsida; order Pinales; family Pinaceae; genus Pseudotsuga; species Pseudotsuga menziesii. Next base: position 76,208 of record LPNX011120100.1, on the reverse strand, counting down.
TCCAATGTTAGGATATTCAAACTCATGCTCCAGCAATTTTCATAATAATTATGGATGATATATTACAATCATTCACAAACTCTTTTGTGGTCATATACATGGATGACATCCTCATATTTAACTAAAATTAGGTGAAACATTTGTAGCACATTTAACAAATCATGAGCACCCTATGACAACACAAGTTATATGCCAATTTGGAGAAGTATTCATTTGGAATGGACATAATTTAGTATTTGGGAGACATATTGGATGAACATGGGGTGAATGTGGACCCATACAATATCCAAGCCATTCATTATTGGCTAGCCTAAATGACTCCAACATATCTCTACACCTTCTTGGGACTCGAGGAATTTTACTGCAAATTTGTGTTGGGGTTCTCTGATATTGCTTGGCTCTTGATCTAAGTGAACAAGAGTGGTGCCAAGGACAAATTCACATGGGGTGTTTCATAGAAAAGATAATTAAAGGATTTGAAATAATGACTCTACTCGACTCCCTCCTCACTTTGCTAGACCCGAAATAACCTTTATATATTGAGATACGCCTCTAAATATGCTATCATTAAAATCCTCACTTAAGAGGGACATTTAATGGCCTACCATAGTGAGTCACTCTCTTCTTATGTAAGGTAGTATCCCACCTATGACAAGGAAATTTACTCCATTGTGTAGGCTTCCCACCAATGGAAACATCACATCCTAGGGAAGGAGACAATCATACACATTAATCATAAGCCCCTACAATCTATGTAGACATAAGGAATGTTATAGAATGGACACCATAAAAAGTGGTTCACATACCTGCAATAATTCCACCTAAACATAATGTAGAAGAAGGGAAATACAAATTTAGTTGTAGAATGCATCAAAATACCTACAATTTCTACATTGGTTACTATTCTTAAATAGAATGGACATGAGACCTCTAGGTGGCTCTATTTGTACACCAACAAACCTGAATTTTCTATTACATATCAAGAACTGCAAGCAGGAAGATAGGTCCCAAAATTTCATCTCTAATATGAACTTTTATGACATGTTTGAAACCTTTGTGTTCCTCAAGAATAGCATGAGAAGTTGATCTCGGAGGCACACTATAGTTGATTGGAAGGGAATTTTTAGCATAGAGAAGATAATGGTGGTATTGAAAAAGAACTTCTATTGGACGAGGCTTCAACAATATATTGGTAAGTACATTATATATGCACCACCTGTGCATTTCCAAACCTACCATAAAGAAGAATGGGTTATACACTCCATTAACTACCCAAATATACCTCAAAAATTGATCTTCATGGAATACATATCTGGATTTCCTTCAACCAACCATGGAAATGATTATGTATTTGTGGTTGTGGACCGGTTCTCAAAGATGGAAATTTTAACTCCCTTTAAGAAGAACATCACAACATAGCCCTTCATGGCTCTACTGGACACAACTCCTTTACAATGTGCTTGGGGTTCCAACCATTATCCCTAATTGAGGTAGCACTTCCCATAGTTATACACGGGATGAATCCTCCCATGCCCAAACTAAGGGTAATAGAGAAACCAAATTTTTTGTTCGAATCCATTGGATCTAACAAAAAGTTCATGATATTTTGTAGAAATCTAATGTTAAGTATAAGCAACACCACGATCAACATTGGGTTCCACACAGTGTCCAAGTGGGAGAAATGGTATGGTTACATTTGTAGAAATAGAACCTAGAAGGACCCCATTAGAATCACTTACCACTCTGATATGGTACTTACACCATCATGCATGATGTTGGTCATAATTATTTTTGGTTAAGTATTCCCCTTTCTTTGGCTTGCACTCTATATTTAATGTGGAGCTACTCTAACCACAATTCCCACCACTCTTGGACACCTTAGATGTTGAAATATTGTAACTTCAAAGAATATTCTATATGTATCTTTTTGTTGTCCCTGATGGTCCTACCAGGAGAACCACTTGTATTACTTTTTACCCCGATGCTTCTAATAGGAATAACTAATAAGAGTCATGAGGTAGTCCCCTCTAATTGTTAAGGTGGGTCATTAGCACCCCAGTGTGGTTACTTGAGCCTACATGTGTAACTCGAGCCTACATGATTAACTCAAGCCTACATGTCGGATTTAATTATTAAAGAGAACGGATGAATATAAATAGAGGTGTGGCGCTCCTCATTTGGAACACACAGTCTCACTTGTGTAGCACATTAGTAGAGAAGAGAGAAGTAGCTAGAGAAGGAGGAGGATCAGGCTTTGATATCCTGGTTGGTTTTATCTTTTATCTTTTGGGGCATCTATATTGAGGAAGCTTTTGCTGGGTTTTTCCCTTTAGAGTTTTCCCAAGATAAATCTCTTTTGTTCTTGTGATATTGTTTCTTTTAGTGATCCTGTTTATATTCTTTTGTTATGAAAATGAAATCAAATACTAATGTTTTAGCCTAGCATATGAAATTTTAACATGGTATCAAAGCTAGCCTAAATAGGACAGCATTCACAAGGTGAAATAGCTCTCTCTCTCTCCCCGGAAGAAATTAGGGTTTCAGGAAAATTTTTGAGTTTCTGAAAACTGCTTGCATAGAAATTTGTGCCCTCCCAGAGCACATATTTTGAGCCTGGAATCAAATTTTTTGGATGTGTGAGTCTCCGGGAAAGTCAAACCCTAGTTTGACAGCTGCACCAAAAAACTACTGAACCAGAAAGCTGCAGAATCTGAATCTTGCAAGTCTGATTTGAAAGGTGAAGAGTTGAAATCTCTAGAATTTAAGCACACAAGTAAACTCACCTCATTCAAGTGCATCTTCTAGTAAGGTCAATTTCTCATTCCACAAAATTTCATTTTTTTGTGATTTTCTAACAAGATGGCCCCAAGCACTAAGCTTGAGGACAAGCTAGAAGGCATAGAGAATTTCTGAGCATGGAAATATAGGATTGGTCTCATTCTCCAAGAGAATGATCTTGATAAGTATGTCAAAGAAGAAGTTGCAGAACCTGAAGAAGCTGAAGCCAAGGAGAAGCACAGAAAGGATATGATTAGGGCAAAAAGGATTATTGCTGACTCCATCAAGGATCACTTGATCCCTCAAGTGTCATCTAAGAAGACTCCAAAAGAAATGTTTGATTCCCTATCCAGAATGTATGAGGGAAGGAACATTAACAAAAATATGAATCTAAGAGCTCAACTGAAGAGCACCAAGATGAGTCATGGAGAATCCATCTAAGATTACTTCACAAGGGTTTCTCAAATCAAAGAGCAACTAGAAGCTATTGGAGATAAGCTTGATGAAGATGAAATGGTTATGACTGCTCTCAATGGTCTCACCAGACCCTGGGAGTCCTTCATTCAGATGATGTGTTCCAGAAAAGAAAGTATGAAGTTTGATGTGGTATGGGAATACTGCATTCAAGAGGAGACTAGAGTGGCAAATAGAGAATCCTTACTAAAAGAAGATGATCAAGTCCTAGCCACTCACACCAAAAGAAGAAGAGGCCAAACTAATTTCAAGAGAATAAATTTCAAGGAGTCTCAACCTCCCAGAAGAATTCAAAGGGCAAAAGAAAATCCTCCTATTAGAGACTGTTCTGATTTTGAATGTTTTAATTGTAGTAAGATAGGACACATTGCCCAAAATTGTCCTATAAGGAAGCAAGAATATAGGAAGAGGATCAACAACAACAAAATACATCACGCTCATCTAGCAGAAGATGAAGATGAATAAGAAGAAGAAGAAGAAGAAGGACCTCCAAGAAAACAAGCAAGAGAAGAAGATGCAGAAGAGTATGTGCTATTCTCTGCACTCTCTAGATCTATAACACCTGGAGAAGACACTTGGCTTATTGATAGTGGTGCTTCAAAGCACATGATGAGACAAAAGAAAAATCTATTCAAACTTGAAGAAAAGAGCTCTCCTCGGAAAGTATCCCTAGGATATGACTATCAATATCCGATCAAAGGAGTTGGTGAAGCAAGTTACAAACTTCAAGGTAATCCCCTAAAGATGAAAAATGTATTATATGTACCTGGTCTAAAGAAGAATTTTCTTTCTATCTCAGCTTTAGATAAGAAAGGATTCAGAGTTGCTTTCATAGATGGCCAAGTACTCACGTGGCCCAAAGGAAATAATATTGAAGATGCAATCATTATTGGTTAAGAAGAAGGAGGCTTGTATAAACTCAAGGGGCACTCAAAAACAACCCTTGTGCATGAGTCCACTGACCCTAGTGAACTATGGCACAGAAGGATTTCCCACATCAATTACAAGGCTCTACCTCATGTGAACAAAGTAGTGATGGGATTACCAGATATGAAGATCAAGCATGAAGGCATTTGCAAAGGATGTGCGAAGGGAAAGAGCATCAAGAATACATTTCTGAAAAGTGAGACAAACACAAAAGGTACGTTGGAATTGATTCATTTAGATGTATGTGGTCCAATGTCTTCGAAATCCTTAAGTGGCTTTGAATATTATATAACATTTATTGATGAATTTTGAAGCAAGACTTGGATATACTTCTTGAAAGCAAAGAGTGAAGTGTTTGAAAATTTCAAAGAGTTCAAAGCCTTGATAGAGAATCTTTCAGACAAGAAAATAAAGACACTCCGATCAGACAATGGTGGAGAGTATACCTCAAAAGAGTTTGAATATTTTTGTAAAGATGCCACAATCAAGAGGGAACTAACTACTCACTACAATCCTCAATAGAATGGGTTTGCGGAAAGAAAGAACAGAACCATCATGGAGGTAGTGAAGACAATGATATATGATCAAGATCTTCCAATGCATCTATGGGCAGAGGTAGCAAGAAATGTTGTATATGTACAGAATAGGATATCTCACAGTGCTGTTGGGTTCAAGACTCCAGAAGAGATGTTCACAGGAAAGAAGCCTGATGTAAGTCACCTCAAGATATTTGGTTGTCCAATATATATTCATATACCAAAAGAGAAAAGAACCAAGTTGGACCCTTCTAGAAAGAAGGGGATATTTGTTGGATATTGTGAAGTATCCAAAGCATTCAGAATCTACATTCCTGGATTCCATCACATGGAAATCAATCGAGATGTGACATTCGATGAAGAGGAAGCCCTCAAGAGATCCAGGAAGTGCCAACATGAAGAAGCGTATGAAGAAGAGACACCTCCAAGAAATAAAGAAACTACATGTCTCCCTAAAGATGAAGCTCCTGAAGAACATGACATAGCAGAACCACAAGAACCTCCCATGATGGAGATATGAAGAAAGAGAAGCCTGCTTGGATAAGAGAAATTATTCGAGAGGAAAAAAGATATGGAGCTTCGGAAGGCTCCACAAGGGAAAGAAAGAAACCTAAGACTTTTTCCAACTATGTAGCCTTGATGTGTAATCTTGTAGATCAAGAACCTACAAACTATGAAGAAGCCGTAAAGAAGAAAGAATGGGTAGAAGCAATGACTAAAGAATACCAGTCAATAATAAAGAATGATGTATGGGATATAGTTCCCAAACCAGAAGGGAAGAGTATAATATCGTCCAAATGGATATACAAAATAAAGCATGCAGCTGATGGGAGTATCGAGAAGTATAAAGCAAGATTTATGGCCAGAGGTTTCTCTCAGAAAGAGGGAATCGACTATGAAGAAACATTTTCCCCAGTAGCATGGTATACTTCGATTAGAGCTATCATGGCACTTGCATCCATGATGAAGTGGGACTTACACCAGATGGATGTGAAAACATCTTTTCTGAATGGTGTGATCGAAGAAGAAGTATACATAGAACAGCCACAAGGATTTGAAGTTGAAGATAGACATACTCACGTATGCAAGTTCAAGAAGGCCTTATATGGTCTTAAACAAGCTCCTCGATCTTGGTATGAAAGGATAGATAGTTTCCTGTCAAGCATGGGTTTTACCAAGAGTAAAGCTGATCCTAATCTTTGCCTCAAGGTTGTCGAAGATGAACCTCTCATCCTAATACTATATGTGGATGACTTATTCCTGACAGGTAATGAGAAACAGATTATGGAAAGCAAGAAGAAACTAGCAGAATAAATTGAGATGAAAGACCTTGGGTTAATGCACTATTTCCTAGGTCTAGAAGTATGGAAAAGTTTAGAAGGAATATTTCTCAACCAGGGAAAGTATGCAGTTGAGATATTGAAAAGATTTAATATGTTGGAATGCAAATCCTTGGCCACACCCATGGATTCCAACCTGAAGTTATTAACTAATGACTCATCAGAGTTAGTGGATGTGACTCATTACAAACAAATCATTGGGTCATTGATGTACTTAACAGATACCAGACCAAACATTTGTTTTGCTATGAACACCTTAAGTCAATATCTAGTTCAACCTAGACGGGTTCACTTGGTAGCTACCAGTAGCTGCAAAACATGTGATGAGATATTTGAAAGGGACTATAGACTTTGGTCTATACTATGATAATAGACATGAGTATAGATTGTATGGTTATACAAATGCAGATTGGGCTGGAAGTATCTCAAACAGAAAAAGCACATCAGGTGGATGTTATAGTCTAGGATCTACTATGATTTCATGGTTTCGCAGAAAGAAATCCAGTGTTGCTCTGAGCACAGTTGAAGCAGAATATATAGCAGCTTGCTCTGCTAGTTGTGAAGTCGTATGGCTTCGAAAGCTGATGTCAAGATTATTCAACCTAGAGTTGGACACTACCATGATTCTATGTGACAACCAAAGTTGTATAAAGATGACATAGAACCCTATGTTCCACAACAGATCGAAGCACATAGAAATCAGGTACTTCTAAATTCGAGATATGATGTAGAAAGGAGCCATAAAGCTCCAATATGTGATTACTGATGAACAAGTTGATAATGTGTTGACAAATCCTCTATCCCAAGTAAAGTTTGAACACTTTCAAGACAAGCTTGGTGTGGTTTGGAAAGACCTTCCCCAAAAGGGGGAGTAGTGATGTTGCAATGGGATTGTATCATCCCTTTGAACTTGCCCTAAAGTGATCCGGGGACCTCAGTCCTCAAGAATGACGTGGGATTGTATCATCCCTGGGAACTTGCCCTAAAGTGATCCAGGGACCTTGGTCCTTAAGAATGAAGAGGGATTGTATCATCCCAGGACATATGTCCATAAGTGATACAGTGACTTCGGTACTCGAGAATGTGTGTTGATACCGTAATTTTGAAAGGAAGGATCGTTGGTAGCTCTGTAAAGACTTGATCCCGTAATTCTGAAAGGAAGGATTGTCTGAGTTCCACAGATGTGTTGATCTCGTAATTCCAAAAGGAAGGATTGTTGGTAGCTCTGAAAAGACTTGATCCCATAATTCCGAAAGGAAGGATCTTCTGAGTTCCACAGATGTGTTGATCCCTTAATTCCGAAAGGAAGGATCGTTGGTAACTCTGTAAAGACCTAAATCCTATAATTCCAAAAGGAAGGATCGTCTGAATACCACATATGTGTTGATCCCGTAATTCCAAAAGGAAGGATTGTTGGTAACTCTGTAAAGACCTAAATCCCGTAATTCCGAAAGGAAAGATCGTCTGAGTACCACAGATGTGTTGATCCAGTAATTCCATAAGGAAGGATGATGATGATGTTTTGATGATGATGATGTTTTGATGACAATGATGTTTTGATGATGATGATGTTTTGATGATAATGTTTCTGATCGAAAGATCAGAGTATGATGATGATGATGTTTCTGATTGAAAGATCAAAGTATGATGAAGATGTTGCTGCTGATCAAAAGGTCGAAATGCTAAAGATGTTGTTGCTGATCGAAAGGTCAAAGTGCTGAAGATGTTGCTGATCGAAAGGTCAAAGTGCTGAAGATGTTGCTGATCGAAAGGTCAAAGTGCTGAAGATGTTGTTGATTGAAAGGTCAAAGTGCTGAAGATGTTGTTACTAATAGAAAGGTCAAAGTGTTGAAGATGTTGCTGATTGAAAGGTAAAAGTGCTGAAGATGTTGCTGATCAAAAGGTCAAAGTGCTGAAGATGTTGTTACTGATCGAAAGGTCAAAGTGCTGAAGATGTTGTTGCTGATCGAAAGGTCAAAGTGCTAAAGATGTTGATGCTGATCAAAGAGTTGCTTTCATTGAATATTGAAGACAAAGACTATATGATGTTGAAAAGCTTCCAATTATTTATAGATGTGTTACCCTGATGATGTTCATGATGTCCACTATCTCTATCCTACCATTATTGTTGTTGATGTTGTTGTAGAATACCCTTCTCATTAAGGGGGAGTGTTGAAATATTGTAACTTCGAAGAATATTCTATATGTATCTTTTTGTGGTCCCCGGTGGTCCTATCGGGAGAACCACTTGTATTACTTTGTAAACTGATGCTTCTAATCAGAATAACTAATAAGATTCATGAGGTAGTCCCCTCTAATTGTAAAGGTGGGTCATTAGCACCCCAGTGTGGTTACTTGAGCCTACATGTGTAACTCGAGCCTACATGATTAACTCGAGCCTACATGTCGGATTTAATTATTAAAGAGAATGGATGAATATAAATAGAGGTGTGGTGCTCCTCATTTGGAACACACACTCTCACTTGTGTAGTGCATTAGTGGAGAAGAGAGAAGTAGCTGGAGAAGGAGGAGGATCAAGCTTTGATATCCTTGTTGGTTTTATCTTTTATCTTTTGGGGCATCTATATTGAGGAAGCTTTTTCTAGGTTTTCTTAGGATAAATCTGTGTTGTTCTTGTGATACTGCTTATTTCAATGATCCTATTTATATGCTTTTGTTATGAAAATGAAATGAAATACTGATGTTTTAGCTAAGCATATGAAATTTTAACATTAGAGGTAGGTGAGAACTTGGCCCCTACAAAAATCAATCCCAACTGCATTGGAAAATAAATGGGGAATTGGATCATGGACACTTGGATGAAGGGAATGCACCAACTAAACATCCAATTGTATCAAGTAATCAAAGTAGGGAAACCTCTTCACTAAGAAAGTGTCTTACGAAGAGTCACATTCAAAAAATGTTTCCTCATCTCATGAAGGAACTTGATGCAATAGGGACCATTTATCCCTAAGGGGGGAGGACTGATAGAGGTGGATACTGGTGGCCACCCACTTTTCCCCAAGAGTTACAATGGTTCTCCATCTTCTTAGTAATTATATACGATGCTTCGGGTCCCAAAAAAATGGGGACATTTTAAATCCCTAAATGATGTTTTTTTTTTCCAATCCAAGGGCCATGGGTTTTGATAACATGCCTTGGACCCATTCAAAATTTACAATCCTTAGTTATTTATTTCTAATGAGATATTGTGCACCCTAAATGGATATTGTTTGCAAATATTTTTCCTTTGGGAAGTTGGTATATTAGCTAGTCACCTAAGGGCCTACAAATACTTTTGGCGCTTCAGCTCCTAGGGTTATGCTTTTGTACTTTTAGGCTTTTTCCTATTTATGATTATGATAAAAGGCCTTTTTTGGTCTATTTTTCATCTACTCCTTTGAATGAGTGTAGCTAACACATCTCTCTTCATAGATAAGATAGAACTATTTAAGATAGATTGTATTAATTTTACGTTTACAATGTTTTTCCATTCCATTCATTAATATAATTTTGGTTTTACTGTACTATCATTCTCTCTACAACATATTTTCATGTGTTTTTCCATTTTATATTCCTGCCTTCAATTCATTCTCTAAATAATCCAAATCAACACGTCCCCCTTTCCCATAATTGTAACTAGTATTCTTCTTCCTTGTTGTAAGGAGATATGAGATCAAAGCTAAGAAGCAAAGATTAGATCTCCCAATGGTTTGGTGAGAGACATTGACAAACATATAAGTATATTAATCACCAATTTTCCTAATATCCATTCACAATTTCTAAAACCTTTGAATGAGGGTGAGAGGAGAGAATATTACATGTTGTAGTGTGCCATTTGGAGAAGCCTTTTACTTGTAGATCCTTATTGTTTGTTGCTCCTTAATCTCTCCTATATACATGCACATTCATCCACAACATACTTTATCTACTCTTCTAGCAAAAAGTCTCACAAAATTCATAGAAAGTTAGATCTAAATTCCTTCCAAAACAATTATCACGATCATTTAGGGGGGGATTGAATCTATTTATATTGAGTCAAAGGTAGAATATAAACATTACAAAATTTTCCTTGATATTCCTTCTTCCTCCTTTGTCTATATTCATTCATTCATCGTATTTTCCTTTGATCACCAAAATCTCAAAGAAAACGAGTCTCTTGTAAAATCCTCTAGTTTTTTTTTCTCTCCTAAATCTCTTATATAGCTTTTGGATTTGGGTGAGGAGGTTGAAAATTAGAATGTGGGATAAGAACCCCTTCTAATTTTCTTTTCTTTTCCTCCAATTTCTCTTATTCTCCATAGTTTTTATGAATTTCATTATAAATTTATCTTTTTGCACCTAAAACATAGTTCATGCATTTTCAACCACTTAAATATTGTGGTGTTTTTATTCTTATCGCATCCTAGGCATATTTAACCATAGAAGTTTCCCCTTTTGGGGATTTGTCAATAACCACTTGCATCTTTCTTCTAGGAAAACAATAGTTAGGCTATGAGGTATTTTGTCTCCAATGTTCCATTTCAATTTTCTTTTTGCGGGAGAACATTAGTGGATGATTTCGACCTACACTATTAAGGGTGTTAATTATTGTGTTAAGAGATTCCCCCTAATTTGTGATGTGTGAACCAAAGCTGAGTGCAAAAATACATTATATTTATATTGTTTGTTTATCACAACTAAAAGTAAAAGGAGGAGAACCATGGATGCAGGAGTTGGAAGGCACCTTCAAGCAAAGTGAGGTGAATCCCCAAATATGTAATATATTCCTAAGGTGGGTATATCCATGCTCAATAATAAACAAGAATGGACACAAATAATACACTATGGAGCTATGTCAAAAGAACCCCTAAGAAAATAAACACACGTTGTGATAACTGGGATCTATCAAGGTATTCATGGTACTTTAACGTGCCAGTTTAATGTTGTGCAACTCAGGAACTGCGTCAATGAGTAATACAACAATTTTTCCCAAGGTCTTCAATACAAACCAATAATAGTACACATTTTTATCATGCAAATAAATGAGATTTATTCAAGCATAATGAAAAACCTTATGATCAACAGTCATGGATGTATACCATTCATTTAGATGAAAAGACCCACTAATAATAATGATGGAATCCAATGTACTGAGTACAATCTAACAAGTGTAAATAGATTTTTTGTAGTCAAACACTTGTATAATTAAATGATCAAGTTTATTTAATGTATAACCACTTACTCCAAGGTTCCTAGATGCACTTCCTAAATAGTATTTTTCCATTTATAAGAAAATATTTGTCGAAGGGAGGGTCTTAACGCATCACGCATCGATCAACATGAAACTGAGATCAATAGTTTGACATAATTTGGTTGAGATGACAAGATACAACATTGTATACTGACACAAGGAAGGTTGACTTGATTGGTCAAGAATATTTGAGGAATGGAAAACACAACTATTTTGATTTCCCTTAAATGTGACATGATGCATAGTGACACCAGGAAACATATGAATCAAGTAACTGAACTTCATGAATTCCAACAACGCTGGATGCATTGATGAAAGCTCCATAAATGATGAGAAGGATAACACATCAGTGGATTTTTGTTCAAGTTAATGGTACATTTTCCTAAGAAAAATGTAGATGAACATGGTGTACTAATAACTAACACAAAACATGTGTCATTTTCAAGTGGGACAAGGACTGACTATTTCCATTCATTCCATGATGGAATATAAATCGATTCAATGATGCCCTTTTTTGGAATTTTATATTTTTTAATTTTTAATACTTTTTTCATGTATAAGCTTGAAAAAGGATGTTATAGTACATTAGAGGGAACGAGGGTTGCAAGGGCATGTGGCTACATTACAAGGGCATGGTTTAGTCCAAGGAAAAGATAAAGTTACTAACAAGGTTTGATATAGTTGTGTATGTACTCTTGTGGATGTTCCCACCATGGGTATGGCTACTTGAGGCATGATTATGTGTTGACGGATGATGAATAATACCAAATAACTATGATGATTCAATTTGGTGAAATGACTAAGTAGAAAGGAGGCAATGAGGTCTAAATCATACTAAATCTCATGAAAAATTCCAACGGCATTAGTTGTCACTGATTTCTCTCTATCATCATCAACCTGAATCAAATAGCTCAAACATGTTAAAGTATCCTTAGTCATGTGATAAGAAATGATAATTACCCAACCTTTTAGTCAACAAGTAGGATCAATATGTTCATACAATGTCTAAAATGTCCAAAAATAAATAATATGCTTATGCATCACCATATTACCCAATGGGTAAAACTAGACATATATGAGTCAAAGATAAGTAAAACACTCATTGTATACCATTTTCCTTGTAGGTATAATCATTGGAAGAGAGAAGGAGAATTCTTCAAGCTTAGATTTTAGAAACTCCGATCCATGATTTGGTGATCCATTAGTTGTATGTAAGTATTCATGTCCTGATATATAAATTTATGTCAAATTTCTCATGTTGTAGGAAAAAATTTGGGGGGTTTGGAGCCTTTTTTCTTGATTTTGAGGATATGGTTGCTCCTTTAGGCCATATAAGAATGACTTTGGGCCTTAGTCACTCATGTTGGTCTGCAACTAAGTCATATTTTTTTTAATCTTAGAGGGGAAAATAT